>UXGD01001455.1:0-34732 GCA_900474315.1 Torymus auratus
TCGAACTCACAACCCCGGCATTGCTCACGAACACTGTCTTATAAGTACCGTGCGCTAACCAATTGCGCCACTGGAGCTGTTGAGGAATAAGGCCATAAATGCGCTTCTTCAGCCGGCCGTCGAAATTGTGTCACTCAGAAATGATTTTCCGACCTTTTGCAAGTACTTTGACAGTTCTGCTTGATTGTTGTGCAAAATTAAGCATGTTATTGGATAATAGCGTTTAAATTTTGGCGAATGAAATTTTATTGGTCGAGGTTGGAATTCGCTGGGATTCGTGGGAATTTTGGTTAGGATTATACGATTGGACGAGGGGTTTTGAGGATTTTTTGAAAATTAAAAAGGAAATTTTGAGAAATTCCGGCGAGAGAAGTTCTAGGAAAGATTCTTACCATGTGCTAGTAATATGGAGACTACGAATGACCGTGAGTATACATGGCGTGGGTGGGGAACTCGCGGGTGGACCCTGAAACACACGTATTTAGGTTAATAATATATCATTAACTGTTGAAAAGGTAATTTTCAACGTGAAGCATTGTTTACAGGTCATCCAATGGAAATCGACGTTTGGTATATCGTACGTCGATAACGTAGAACGTACGCGCACGAGTTACATAACGATCCATGACACTGCGCCTACAGTATTTCGTAATTTTCATGTTTATTTACATTCTTGATATTTCTCTTCTTCCAATAACGCAACTACGCCGAACAAAAAAACTAACGATAGAACCTATACACCGTTCCAACAACGCTTCGTCTAAGCGACTAAAGAAAAACGTCGTGAGCAACCATCATCATACGTAAACTCTTTTTGCATGGCCGCCGCGGCAAGCGTCGATCAGGTTAGGTCGTGCCAACGTCAACAAAAGGGGCAGCAACATCATAGTCGCGTCGACTGCTAGCCAGTTTTTCCGCTCCTCTCTCTCTTTCGCCGTCCACTCACCACTCCGGGCACTGTGCAGTGTGTACATCATCACGCACACGGTACATATATATATACTTACACACGCGCCTAACTTTTCCGCGTCTCTCGATGGAGGCAGGATGAGCTGACACGAACACATCCCGTTCGCGCGTTTCAGCTGTTGTGTGTTATTGCAGTGTGCTGCAGTGTGTCTTCTATATTGCGCGAGAGCTGCACGACACGGGCTACCCTCCCCAGGTGATGCGAGGTGAGTAAGTACATTCATAGACGTGTACGTAGTTTTGGAGTAACCTTTCGGTCTGTTTCGCGATGCGCGATATAGTTTGTTACCTACGTTTTGCGTGGGAGATAGTTTTGTTGATTTTTTTTCGCTTGGAGCTTGAGGCGCAATAGTATTATTGCAGTAGAACGCGATTTTTTCGTTTATTTACTCGTGTTCAGCTTTCAAAAACTAGATTTGATGTATTCGTAAAATGAATGATTAAGTAGATGTGTAAGTTTAGATGAAATATTTATCTATTTTAATTGTTACATAAAAAAAGTTACAATGTAAAAATGGGATATTAAGCACTTTCTGCCGGTAAATTATGAAATTAAATAGTATTACTAATGAGAATTCTTAATGATATGCTCCTTTTTTGTTACTATAGCTCTAACATATTTTTGATTATTAAATTAGATATGAGGAAGGATGAGCTGGTTCGACACGTCGGGGTTTGCCAGCTTGGCCAAAACAGCGCTAAAGGAAGCGCAGAAGACCATAGACAAAGCGCTGGATATCAAAGATGAGGAACAAAAGTCAGTTGGCCAGTCAGTGGGTGAATCTTCTGACTTCTTTGACACATGGGGTGTGAAGGACGAGGAGGATAAGCAAGATAAAGAATCAACTAGTCAGAAGCAATTGAACACCAGTATTTGGGGTAGTTTTACAGGATCGTTTTTTGAGAATCCAAAAGACTCAAAGGAAGATATGACTGCTATAGCATCCAAACGGGCAGAGTCCTTCAAGGGCTCTGCTGAAAATATAGATAGACTTCAATCTTCTCTTGTTTCTTCCAAATCTTTTCCTGAAAGTTTATCAGATAAAACAGGGAGTAAAGGTGTATCACCCAGTGCCATTCTTCAATCTCCAACAGATCCAGATTTTATATCGCTTACATCTAAATCAGAAAGTTCAGAGGAATTTATTAGTGAAGGTTAGTTATTGAAAATTGATATTATTAACTACTAAATATTATTTACAACTTAAAAACTTAATTTTTTTAACAGCATCCTCTAGTGAAAATGTGTCGGGTAAACAAAGCAGCCTATCCAAATCTCAGGATCCATCCAGTAGAACAGATGATACTAGCACAAGTGCCAAGTCCTCCGAAGACACTAGGCCAAGTGTCGTTGAGGCAAGTGAAACAAGTAAGAAGAGTAACATTGTTTCTAGAAAGAAAGATCAGGCTACTAGTCAGTCTTTGAATCGTCTGTCTATACTCTCGGCAGAGAGTGACAAAAAGAGTTCAGAGAGTGTTGAAGTTTTGTCTGGCACTAACACTGACTGTACCAATAGCCCAGACTCAGACGTGAATTCGTTAAGTGCTTCTGTGGGCCAAAAAGTGAATTCAGAATCTGTGGAAGTACTACCAGACAGTTTAGTGACTTCACCGAGTTCAGTGGAAATTTTGAACGACTGGAAGAGCGACGAAAGTCCTTACATGTCGCCTATGGACGAGAAACTCTTTGAATCATCAGTTACACCTACTCCAGGTGATGTGATGGACAGTTCGATAACTACCCTCTCTATGGATGGAGGTAACCAAAAACCAAATACCTTAACAAAATTATCAATATCATTAATTTATTCTCATTCATAGCAAAAATCACTAACCACTTAAATCTCTTTCAACAGAGGATATTAAGAGCTCGACGAGCACGTTGCAGGACTCGCAGCAGCCGACGACGTTGCTCACGCATTCGGGCAATCTGTCGAGCTCACGCGGCAGCCGCGAAATGCTAAGCGCCTCGACGTCGAGTCTGGCGGCGCAGTCGCCCGAGAGCGTAGAAGTGATCACCGACGTGGACGACGTAGATGAAGTCAGTCTCGCCGACGACTCGTACACCTCCGTCTCGGAGAGTACGACCCTTCTCACCATCATGGAAACGCTTCAGCTGCAGCAACAGCAGCAAGATGCAGCTGGAAAGCAGATGCACGATTCCTGTCCCGACAGTCGACAGATCATGTCCACAAGCGCCGAGTACCCTCTGAATCTGAGCCTGGATTCGCTCAAGGAGAAGCAAACTTTGGTACGCCCAGTCAATTCATTTTTGTTATATTAAAATAACATTTTTCACGATAATTAACTTAACAAATTTTCACAGGCAAGTCTCCACTTACCCATCGAGGCAATCACCAAGCAACCTATTCGTAAGCAAAGCAGCGAGTTGTCAAAAAGTCTGGAGAGCCCGTACGAGCCACGACTGAAGCCCGCGACGATCGAGCCACCGAGGCAGTCGGACAGCAGCGGTAGTAGCGACCAATATCTTATGCTCACGGACTCGAGCTGCGAGGAGACGCTCGTCGAAAGCGGCAGCGAGGAGAACGCCTCGACGACTACAACGACTACAGCGACTATGATGACGCCGCAGGAGCAACAGCAGGGACAGCAGCAGTTGACGACAAGCTCATACGTTAAGCACATGCTAGCCGACGCGATGGCCGACAAGGGCGAGACGCCCGAGCCTGAGAGGCACGAGATGCCTCGCGAGAACTCGCCGATATCGTCCGAGAGGTAGCGAGAATTGTTTATTTCTAAGCATATTCTTATCTAGAGTTAAACTCTCTGTAATATTGTATAAATGTTATTGTTAATAGCCGGTCAGACTTGGTGAAGATTGGGTCGGATCAGACCAGTGGTCACACAAGCGGCGACGAGCTGGAAACGACGACGTCTAGTGACATCGAGATCATATCTAGGTACAGGTATGCTTGTAGTGTCGCCCATGTACCATTTATTTTTGTCTCTATATTTTTTCATATCCATCGTTATTAGCTTTTTAAGCAATAGATGCAAATAATACTGTAGTTTTGTTATTATTAAGGCAGAAAAATTAACAAATAAACACTTTTGTAGCCCGAACGGCGACTCGAGCTCGACGCAGTCGCGACAGTCGCCAGCGAAGCTGCAGTCCTGCAAGAGCTCAGATCTGCTGACCAAGACTCTGAAGACGCGCGGCCACTCGCGCGAGCTCAGCGAGATAAGCGTTGGCTCAGACGACACCAGCCCCGAGGTGGAGCGACTGTTGAGGCGCATACGCGAGATGACGGAGATACTGGAGGCGCGTGAGTCCAAGCTCATCGACGTCAGCCGCGCGAACATGGATCTGCACGAACAGAACTCCAGCCTCAAGAAGTACGCGTTTAATTTCTATTTCTCTGTTTGAATCGGGCATTTATATTAAACTGTTCTTCTTCTGCAATAGGCAACTGGACAATGTAGAGAAGCACGCTGAGCACAGCCAGGACATAACGCAGATAACGGACGAGTATACGCAGCGGCTGTCGGCGCTCGAGCGCAAATTTCAACAGGCGATTCGCGAGCGAGACTCGCTGCGTAAAAGCCTCGAGCAGGTGCGTCAAGAGGCGTCGGCGCGGCTGGCCAACGCCGAGAGCAGCGCAGAGAAGGATGTGATAATTAGTGAGCTGCGCGAGGAGGGCGAGAAGCTCAGTAAGCAGCAGCTCCAGCATAGTAACATTATCAAGAAGCTCAGAGCCAAAGATAAGGAGAACGAGGCTCTGATCAAGAGTCAAAAGTGAGAAAAATTTTTTTCTTGTTCTTCTAAAAGCATGGTTGTGATGCTTTACTCAATTTTATGGAATTTTTACAGAGAACAAATCGAAGAGCAAAATACGGAGCTGGAAAGATTGAAGCGATCGCTGTATGCCAAAGAGGAAGTTGAGAGGAGTCAAATTGACGCGGTGCACACGTTGACGGCCAAGTGCAAGAAGCAGGAGAAGGAAATACTTAGCCTGCACGAGCAATTGGATCACGTCAAGAATAAGATGGATGTTTACAAGAAGAGTTTTGATGCAGCAAAAGCGTAAGAGAATATCGACTATAAACTTCCTTTTATGATAAGAGATAGGCTTTCGACAAAACTATAAATTCTATTGTTTGCGTAGAGAATTGCTCGAAACGAAGGATAGATTAACCGACGCCGAGGAAGAGCTGAAACTAGCAACGGAAAATGCTGGAGAGTCGCATCAGCGTCTAGCCCAAGTCCAAGATTTGAAGATCAAACTCCGACAATCGGAGGAGGCTCGCGTCAAGTAATTAAATATTTTTAAGTTTCCACATAAATCACCTTTCAAATACTCAACTAACGTTGTAAATTTCAGAAAGGAGCAGTCGCTGAAGCAAGAGAATATGGAGCTTCTAAAGCGTCTCGAAGCGTCAGAATCACGCATCGAGGAAATGTCCGAGTCGGTCTCGCAGGCAACGAAGCCGCTGCTGCGTCAACTCGAACAGCTGCAGTCAAGTCTGTCACATAAGACGAGTTTATTCATGCGACAGGAAGAGTCGATGACCGAGAAGATCGCCGACCTACAGACGAAAGTCGACTCACTAAGCGAGTCCAACCGCTCGTTCGCCGAGGAGAGTACCAAGCTCAAGTCACGCTGCTCAGTACTTGAGGGCAAGCTCCACGTGAAGGATAACGAGAAAAAGAAACTGGAAGAGCTTGCCGAGTCGCTTCGAGGGGAGATCAAGAAGCTCGTGGAGGAGAACCAAGTGTTGGTCTTCTTTTTTTTATATTACTACGCTAGAGAAAGAATGCTAAAGATGAGTGAAAATTATCGTGAATTTGCAGGCACCAGCAAGCGATGAAGATGCTCGAAGAGGCGCACGCGACCGAGGTGAAGGAGCTCAAACGGGAAATCACCTCGCTCGAGCACAAGGTTTCGATCGAGAAAGCGGCTATGGAGGCGGAAAAGCGAAAGAACAGCACCGTGCTCGAGCAGCAGCCGAGCGTCGACGAGGAACTCCGGTATAGTCCTACCTTGAGTATTGAGAGAGACTCTGTTAGCAGTGCAAACAGCATATGGCCAGTGGTAAGTTTATACATTTATTGGATAATGATAGTTTTTTTATTCATTTTTAAAATGAATGATAAATGGAATTTCCAGTTCAACGATACCGCGTACGAGAGCGGTTCCGGCAGATTCCCCAACGTCTACGACAGTTTCAGGTCCGGAACCAACAGCACGTCGACGATAGAGAACCTCCAGTCACAGCTCAAGCAGCGAGATGGTAAGAGTAGCTTGAAAGCAGAAGCGCATCCTGTGTAACTATAATCTACCAATTATTTTCTCAGGCGAGGTACAACAGCTGCAATGGGAACTGTCCCGTCGAAACGCCGAGCGCGATGCTCTTAACAGCGAGGTCTCGTTGCTGGCCTCACGTGTTGAGGACCTCACTAGCACAGTCGCGGAAATGGGCACGATAAAGGAGAGCCTGAACGACATCCAGACCAAGTACGACGCACTGCTACAGATGTACGGCGAGAAGGTGGAGGAGAACCAGGAGCTCAGGCTCGACCTCGAGGACGTCAAGGAGATGTACAAGACCCAGATCGATCAGCTGCTCAAGCGTGACCTGTGAGCGCACTCCTCCCTGTAAATACACGGACACAACAGATGCGAATCGGGCCAGCAACTGCCTTGCTACCTTAAGTTCCGATCGAGCCTAAACGCGAGGCTCACCTGTCACATGTCTCAAATATTGTTAGATTACCGTCTGGGAATGGAGTTCGACGGTACCTGCTTTTATCGTAGTGGTCGAAGTTATGATGTAGAAAAAGCAGTCTGGACTGATATCTGAGTAATCTAATAGTATTTGTTTCCGTAATTAATAGAACGTGAGTCTGATATCTATCACTGAGAACACACGTTGGAAAGTATATTTATTGATTGATGAATTATTTTATTTTTTTAAGGGATTATAACGTTTTTGTTAGAGATGATGTTTTTTTGTGATTTTGTTGTTTATGGCATTCGTCTTTTTGATGATTTTAAAATTATGTTTTATTTGTATAATAAATATTTATGTTGAAATGAATTATAAAGATACTTGTTAGTGATTCATAATGATTGATAGAATTATGAAAAAAATTAAAATCTTGCGATATTTGCAAACTTAACAAATAACTATTGAAATCGATTCCATATGAGTAGTAAGGCAAAACTTTTACATCTCTTTCCTGTCGACGCTATAGCCATGCAGAAAACTGGCTTTTTTGTAGAAAGTATCTTGTTTTATAGATTATATATATTGTAAGATATTTGTATTACGGGCTAAGGTAAAAGGTGCGAAATATCTGTTACGGAGGCTGAATTAAAAGCGAAAGAGGATCATTTTGTAAGATGTTCATGCAATTAATTTGCTCTTCGTAGAATAAGTCTTTTGACGACGATGATTTGGGATTGTTTTAATGTTTATCGCTTAAAATGCGTTGAATTTCCAAGGTGTTGCGATGGTGTATGATATTTTGATTAACGATGAATTTATCTGGTACTTGTAGTTATGGCAATCAAGTCTGAACTCGTTAAGATTGTAAGTCCGCTACTTCGTTTCGATGGATGGAATTGTTTGATTTCGTACATTTGATTTCATTGATTCGAAGTAGCCACAATTTTTTCATAGAATGTGATTTACTCGTCGTATGAGTATATGCGGTTACAAACACAAGCTTTCCAGCGCTTCGAAAATTAATTTTAAATTTTTGTATCCGAGATAAAACTTGCATGGTACTTTACAAGCTTTGTTTGTAGAACTCACGCATCAATTATAAACAAAAAGTGTCAGCAACTGCTTGAACGTAAAGTGCATATGTCGTATTTGTGTAATTTGTAAACCTATTGTAGAGCGTATTAGAATTTAATTAATTTAATCTCATATCAGTCATAAAATTCTCATAATGTATAAGCGCTGGAAGCTAATTGTAATGTGATAAAGGATTGTATTACAAATCGAATTAACTTAATATGCTATTGAAAATCTTAAATATCTTTTATTTCTTTGCTTTAGATATCTATAATATAATTGACTTTTAAAATCATTATAAAATATAGAAATTGTTAATAGAAAACCAATCAACGGAACAATTTTTCATTGTTAAATATTATTCTAGTATAAACATTTAAAATAAACATACGCATTTAAAAATCGTCAATACCTACGTTTATTTCAATCAATTTTCTGAACTACACAATATTACAGCAAATTAATATCGGAAGGATTATGAATAAAACAGGTAATTTCGTTTAGTTACGTTTATTTAAACATTCACATACTTATAGTGCCAGATCTTGACAGTATTTACGTTTACCTTAATACAACGAAAATGAGTAGACAAAAAATAAGTCGTCGGTAATTAATTTCCAAAAACACCGGTCCACTTTTGGGTTTGTCCAAATTTTCCGGGAGAGAGAAGTTGATATACCGCTGAACATGAATCGGATGATATACCACGATGAATTAAAATAATGAATATTATACCCTCCAATTTTAAGCAAATTTCGTAGATCCCAATACCCCAGTTATATTTAGGCCAAAACATTTTTTTTTAATAAAAGCAAAAATTATCAAGATAAAAGGATGCAAATGTCAATCTTTTATAGAGCTTGTATTTTCAGTTTTTTTCTAAATGTATATATTTGCAGTAAGTATTATACGGATTCCATGTATCTTTCGTATTTCATTTTAGAAAGGACCTTTTTGTATAATTTGATTTGGAGTTTCTTTATTTACTTTAAATTTGATTTCGTCTCTTTTTACTTATTGAATCAACTAAAAGAATAATTTTGCAATACTTTGATTCAAATTTCTTATTGTATTCATGCATAATAAAAAATTGACTTCGCTTCCACTTATTAAGTTCCTACATCTATTTGCAAGCTATTTCAGCTTGCCTACGTTAACTATTTCGTAGCCAAAGCTAAAAAGTAATATAAACCAATCGTGAAAGCATTGTTAAACGCACTGGTGGTTTTTCGTTAATTCAAGAAAAAAAATGTAGAAAAAAAATGTTATAGATATTTGCGTTCGTTCATAGTCGTTTTGATAATGTGTAATAAAAACGAGTTGTAAAATCATTAAAAAGTATCACTAAAATCTCTACGAGCTTAAAAATTTTTATAGTAAAACTGTAATTAACATTTTTTCAGAAAATTGTAACTTTATATTTTTTATGTGTAAATACCTTATTACGTTGCCATCTTATGTATTCTCTAATTTTTGTGTGATTTAGTAATTCAATGTAACAAAAGCAAGACAATTATTTTTGCTATTGAAAGTTTAAAAAGGTCATTTTGTATTAAAAAATTAGAGAATTATATGTATTATGGATTATTTACTTTTTCTTAGTATAAAAATTATATGATAAAACCGGAACAGTCGTATCGAATTAAAACAATAGAGTGTAGACACGATAATAAATTTATTTATGAAGTTCAGATCATAATTTAGTTCAATACTGAATATAATGAATAAAGGTTTAGCAAGTTGTCTTCATTGTTTCAAAAAAAGAATTTCTCGTTTTTGTTATCTAGAGACGACAATTTAAACGAACGCATTACGCAAATTTTCGCCGACAGTGTCATTGTCGCCGTTATCGCCGATTTGTACCCTCGAAATTATTAAAAGAGATTAATCGAACGACAGCACTTTGAACTTTTCCGCAACAGACGGAAATAGAATTTATACCTTTAAATGAATATAAATAGTTTCTGAAGCATTTATTTATTTTTCATTAGTAAAATAACCAATTCATTTCTTATACTGTATAGGTATTGTTAAATGTTACTACTTTATTTTTTACCATAAAAGTTTTTTTTAACTAGCCAGTATTGTTATTAAAGTACGAATATAAGTGTCTTTGCTGAGTAATATTTCAAAAGTATAAAATTCCCAGATCTCCTGCAGTCGAGTTCAAAATTCTGAAATTCGATCTCTGACTTACGTACATCTTAAGTTGTAAACTTCTCACAGTCGCTGACCGCCCCGCGACTTGTTCATCCACTAAGTATCCCCATTTCTACCTTACAGAAAAGCTCAAACTGCTTATTTTTCCTTTCCAACTCCCACTCCTAGTCCCTTCTAAACCACATTCTAAGTGGTCGGTCTCATTCTAGTTACAAAATCGCAGAGAATTCATTGTTAAGTTGGTCACATGTTATCAAAAAGTTTCTATCCCATAAGAGTCTGTCTTAGTTTAACCAATGTCGCATTGTTATTGTCATGAAGAAATCATAATCTCAACAAGAGTATCAAAAGAAGATTGAAGTTACAGTGGATGTTGTAAATTGTATGCGTAAACTTTGTTTTACCATTCTCTTGTTCAAATATGTATTTCGAAATAATTTTCTTATAAACGAAAGCAATGATTCTTCAAATACATCCTTATTCAATTGTAAACCATTTTTTTTTCATCTGATTTTTTAGTATAAATTATATCTCAAAACTCTTCAGTTCTCTACTGTTTAGTCAGGACACGGCGATCCTTCGACAACGTCAGATAGACAGATGAGATAACTACAGCCGAATTCCCAGCGATTTTGAGACCAACGAAATCGTCAATCCTATAGAGAACCTTAAAATTCTCAACAAAAGGGTCTACACAATTCTCCGCGGTCGTGACAATTCCATTCTCTACTCTTACATGGTTTCTCTACTCTTACACGTCGCTTCCAACAACTGCATCGCCGTCACCTTGCCCAACATCATAAACCCAACCGACGACGACGCGCCTGCACCTTTATAATCACGCGTTTTCCTTACTTACTTTTTTTGTTATTTACTTGTTTGTTTTTTTCGTTCGCCATCGTTGCCGTTACACGCCGCTGCTCCCCAAATGACCGCGATGACCGCGTGGCAGAGGCAGGGGTGAACAAACAGTGACGGACGAGAGATATACTTAGATAACGAGAGAAACGGCTGCTGCTGCTGCTGTAGTAGCCGCGATTGTTGGTGTTGGCTGTCAGCGGCTACATACACACGCGCGTGTGCGCGCGCGCACACACACACGCCGCTAGTCGTATACATATCTTCACACAGGTTGCTGCGGCGTCGTTGATTGTTTGCTCGCTTCGCTCATCATGGTGTTCGGAGTGTTGTTTTGTTGTTGTTGGTTTGTGTGAGAGATAGTGTATTAGTATGTGTGTGTGTGTGATTGTGTGTCGGTGGAGAGAGACAGAGAGATTTAAACCCAAGGGCGCCCGTTGCTGGGCGCCGTTCAACGGCTGCTCCCTCAAACCCAGGGCGTCCAGCCCTCGTAGAGGAGGGCCAGGTTCTCAGTGCTCTGGGCCTCGCGGATAACATACTCCACCTGCTCGGCCGTCGTGTACTTGCGGTTCGGATTCGGGTCGCGACCCTCCAGTTTCATCCGCACGCGGCGCCACACGTTCAAAGCGTAGGCGTTTCGTTCTTGTACCGCTGAAGAAAAAAGCAACAACGTTTAAATAATTTATTAACGATATAGGGTAATTCGAAGTTGAGTAGCTTACCCTTGCCAGTTGTTGGATCTCGGGCCGGCGCTGGCACGCCCCTCCTGGGACTAAGACACACGCTATCCTGCCTTATCAACTTGGCCCTATTGAAGGCGAACTCTGGCACCTTCGGTTCATTGGACGATTCCTTGGCGAATGAGAGCAGCTCGTCGTACAGCGCCGGCGTCTTCACGGCCAGCACATCCAGTTCCATATTCAGTAACGACGCTTTCACCGGGTCTAGATTTTCCGACTCAAGTTCCTTCACGGTCGCTGACAAACTCTCTGTACACTGTCTATAGTTCATTAGGAATTCCTGAAAATCGATATAATCAAAAAATAATTTCTCATCTTATTTTCTTACATCATATAAATAACCTTGGTAATCAGGAATGAACCTACCTGAAGGCCAATGACGTTCTCCTGCTTCGCCATGCTCCTCAATAGAAGCCTCACGTCATTCATTAGTTTGTGATGCTCGGCAACAATACTCTGAAGCATGATCACTTGCTCGCGCAGCGACTGTTGGGCAGCGCCTAAAGCTTCCTGTCGCTCTTGTATCGTCGTCTGAGCCTCGACGATCGCGTCCGAGATTAGTTTCTCCGTCTGTCGCAGCCAACTCGCGTCGATGTTGTTGTCCGCGCTGCTGATCTGCAGCAGTTCCACTAGGCTTTCCTCAATGGGTGACACCGTGATAGTTAGGTTCACCGTCAACATACAGCTCTCCTCCCAGCGTTTCACTATAATTTTTTAAACATAAACAACAACCTTAATCATCTCAATCCTAACGTTAAAAGAAAAAAAAATAGTTTTTCTCTGCAATTACCCAATTTGACAAAGTTCGTGTCATTCGCCATGCTCTCCTGTGTCCTTGTCCTGAGCGCCTCGTAGTGTAGAATCGAGTTGCACGCGTTAACAATGCAAGCTGAGAGCGTCGCCTGTCGGGTCAGCTTCTCGCAGCTGGTGATGACGGCGTTGTCGAATGCAGCCATGACCTCGCCAAGGGCAGGATTAGCGCCAGCGGCCCACTTGAGCCTCTGCACGGCGCTGGTCACTAGATTCTGCTGCTGCTCGCGGGCTTCATTAACGCGCGCCTGTAGGTTCGCCAGTCCCGTGGCTGTTTTGCGCAGTTCCAGCATGAACGACGGTCGGTCTGTAAATTAAACGAAGAAAAAAAGAACAGCACGTTATTTATCATCCAACGTCGACAACAAAAAGGTATAACTCACTGAGTGGATTGATCAGGTTCATATTCGATCCCATGACCAGATAGTCCTCGTGCAGCCAGTTATGCGCGGTAAGCTGCAGCTGTAGTCTCTGCACCGTAGCTCTTGCTACTTCAACCGCCTGCTGCGCCGACTTGGCTGTTTGTTTACGTCGCCAGGTGCTCTCCAGAGTGCTACTTAAAGTGTTCGCCTGCGACAGCACCGACCCAGTGAAGTATCCCCGCTTCAGCCCCATATCCATCGCCTTCCGACACAACTCTTCCAGCGACACTTTGTTCTCGGCGCCAATATCGCGCTGCTCGATCTCTGTGCTCATGTTGAGGCCCATGCGCTGCAGCAGGAAGCAGAGCGCGATGCCGAGGCTCTGGGAGGTAACACCAATCAGCTGTCGCGACACATAGTCCGCGGTGAACAGGCGGATTGGTTTGTTTAGCTGCTCGTCGCTGTAGACGCCTGAGAGGCCGCCCTCGTAGATGCTCGCCGTTTCGCCACGGAAGGCGAACGCTATGTCGCGGCACATCGAGAAGAACTTCTGGATTGTGTGCAGGCGCTTGATTAAGAAGATATCCTCCAGTACCTGTAACAGTGAACGTTCGTTTATAAAAACCGCAGGAGATTATACTACAGTGGTAAGAATATGTATTCGTACTTTTCTGGCAGATTCGTTGAAGATGGGCGCGGCCATTTCCTTGGCCTCCCTGATCTGATCGATGTTCTTCCAGGTCGCCGGAATATCGAGTGAGCTGAGGGTGCCGATGAGGGCGTTACCCTCCATCTGTAATTTCTCGAACAGGCCGTTGAAGCCCATCAGGAGCATCTGACCGGGTGTCAGGGTCTCCTCTTGGGTGAGCTCTTGCAAGTCTGCTGGCCGTGACAATAGCGCCTCGAAACGTCGACGCAGTGCGTCTACGACGGTCTGCATTATCGCGTGCGGGCTTTCCATTTCCATAATCGTAAATCTGTCGGTTAAAAAGCAACAATTAATTAAACTATATTAATAAATTAACCTAAATAAAAAACAAACATACCTTAAGTGCATCTCGAGCTGTTCGCTGATCTCGGCGAGTGACAACCCAGTCGACGCGATGATCTCGTCGAGCTCGTTGACCATGCACATGACCGTCGGCTCCTCAGTGATGATCGTCTTGGTAGCCTCGGGCAGGATGATCGTGTGGAAGTTGTAGTTGAGTTCCTGCAGGCCCTTGTGGATGGAGTCGGCGCTCTTGAGACACTTGAGCACTAGGCCGATCTTCGGCTCGTTGTTAGCCTTGTGCGTCTCGGGTATGAGGGAGACAAGCTCGCCGATCAGCGAGGACATCAGCCTCATCTCGTCCAGGAACCAGTCGCCCTCGCGAGAGGTCAGGTCGACCAGGCAGTCGCCTGCACACTTTGCCGCTCCTTCCATCATCAAGTATCTGCATATACAAGAGTAGTGTGTTAAGTATTGTCGAATTAATGCTTTAACTGAAGTCGTTAAAAAATTCACTTACTTCTTATTGAGGGCACACAACGCGCTGATGTTAACGCACTCGAGCGCCTTTTCCGCTCCCTTTTCCCTCCTCAAAAACGTCGTGATCTGGGTCTTTGACTCCACGTAGGCTTTCTCAATCCTCACCAGCGACTCCGGCAGACCTTCATTGATCATTCTCTCGTAGGCTTTTGAAAACTTTTCATTCGCTTCGCTCAATATAGCCTGTATCTACAACCCCAAATACAAAAAACTCTATTAGACAAACTCCCGCATCGAGAACTTCACCAAACCTTTCTCTCCCACTTACCTGATACGAGAACGCAAGGGTTCTCTGGACCTTCGGATTCCCAGCGATCGCTGGACCAAACGCCGCTTCCATCTGCGCCAACACTTCGTGGCAAGCCTCTACCGTCCCGGTCATCAACAACTTACTCGCCCAGGCGTGATAAGCGACACTTCTGTGCTGGGCCATACTGCTCAACGGGTAGAGGTTACAGATCGCTGAGTACTGGCTGAGCAGGTCCAGACAGGAGCGGATCAGGATCGACTGCTGACAGGCGAGCTGGGTGAGTTCATTCTCGGATTGCTCGCACTGCACGATCATCTGGCTCTGGCCGGCGTTTTGGAGGAATTCTTTTACCAGGTCGAACACCAGGTGCTCCTCCTGGATGTTGGGACTGCCGAGCTCGGAGAGCCAGCAGCCGAGCTGGGGGCCACGTACAGCGGTCAGGGCGAGCTGGATTGAATGGGATAAAGCATTTTAGTATTCCTAATTTTTTTTATTTTTATATCAAAAAATTTGGTTTTAATTTTTTGTTTTTATAAAAGTAATTGTGAATTCATTAGAATTTATGACTCGATACTCATAACGCGATGACTTGCTAAATTTTGGCGGATATGATTTGATACGATAATACTTAATATGATTATATAAATCAAGTATATAAATGGGATTTTAATCGATAAAATTGTAGGTGCAAAGTTTATATTTGCACATTAACCTAATCGTTTTCGTACTTTCTTCGTGTATCAGTTTAAGTCAGAGCTACATAATCGCTTAAAAATTTTTATAAATAAATTATCTCATTATACAATTCAATAAACATTGGCATTGACTGATACTACCGCATTGAAAAAATCACAGACGCTCACAACTGTTATGTATGACTCATTCACGAAAGTCAAGGACGACTATAAAAAAAATACACAATCGCGATAATCACATCGACCTATAAAAAGTATAAAAGTAGCCGATCATCCAGCGGAGATCAAAATTTTCCTACGGATCAATCGGTTCGTCGAACCGCCGATCACGATTACGTCACGCGCGATGACGGACGACGAGCGTGTATGTATATACGCAGGAAACGGAGAAAAAAAGACTTGACCCACGTGTATACATACATCCTGAGTCACTTTCGGCGCCGTTTTCTTTATTTTTGCACGGCCCTCGTGGCTCTTTGATGTCGGATTAAAATCCGCTCGATACTACGTAACGATAACGCGGGAAGTTAATTAAGTGGCTTTGCGCTGTTTAAATAAAACTGGAGAGACGAACGATGACTTTTCAGATTGAGTTTTTACGCTCACGTCGTAATTTCACGATTACATTTACGCGCGCGTTAATAATTTTTAATGTGTTTATTTTTTGTTGCACTCCTAGTTCATTAGAATTAAATGTTATTTGAATATTACACTGAAAAGTTTTTAATTTAAAATGATGATATTAAAAATATATCTTCAGTCCTAATCCATTTTTTTAATTGTTATCAGTTTAATAAAAATATAATCCACATTTTAAGTAAATTGAGATTTAATCTTTTCAATTACTTAAATTTAAAAATACAGCAATTCCATTCGGATCAATACGTAGAAAAAGGGTATCTCTAAATAAACAGTTAATAGCATCACTAATGAGAAACCAGCATCTGATAAGACTTAATGAACTCCACCAGGTAACGAACTAAACTCTTCTTTTTTATCGATTGTATTTTATGATCACGCACGTATCTTTCAGAATATTCCATTTACATCCCTAGCTCTTCACCATACCCATTTCCAATCCCAACCAAATCCAATCAATACACACATAATACCTATATACATTCACTATATACTCACGCTATGTGTGTTGATCTGCTTCTGGCACTCGTCAACGCGCTCCTTGAGCCCGAGCTTGGCCTTCTCGAGCACCTCCTTGGCGCGCTTGAACGCGTTATAACGCTTCACCACGGTATATAACGCGTGGCCGCGGCCCATCGCCTGTGCCTCCTTTACCAGGGCGAGCTGACGGTGACGGTCCTGCAACGATTCCTGGCACTGCTTCGATGACTCGTACGACTCGATCCATCTAAATTTTTTTGCGTTTTTAAATAAATGATGAATGTGTTTTTTTATTATGGAGGGAAAGGATCGGGGGGAGAAATCTACCTGCGTTATATTTATGAATTTTTTTGCGGATTTCGTATAACGAGCGAGGAAGTTTGAATATGCTAATATTAGATTTGTAGCTTTCTGAATAGCGATTCCTTGAAGAGCAATTTTATCGTTTTTTTTTATAAACAAAACGTATATAACGTCGATATCGGCGTACAGGGATTACCTTGATAGTTCATTTAATACCCGAGTTCGAGTTTATAATCCTTTTCATCAACATTATTTTAATTTTGATAGTGATATTATCAGATAGGAGCGATAGAAAAATTTATCGGTAACCTCATTAGGTAAGTGTTTATTCTCTCCCGCTCGCGTGTAGTTTAATATCTTTGAACTTTCATTGAACATTACATTATCTACTCGAAACGTTTGAACTTTAGCGCGAAAACGCATAATAATTATAGATCGGACGTTGCCTATTTACATATAAAAATTGTAAATGACCGTCTGTTAACTGCGCAAAGAAAAAAAAGTAGTTTCGTAAAAATTACCATACCGACTCGTAAATCCTCAAACTAGAAAAAACTCGAAAAATTATCATCCTTTCGTAGAAAAGTTAACATTACAGTATATTAATTTTTCCTACGAAGTATATAATTTTTAATGTTTCTACAATTTCTAATAATAATTGTACAGGAAAAAACTCACCTCGTCAAACTGCAAGACAACGCCGGGAAGCTCTTGCCTAGCTCTTCTCTGTTGGCCAGCCACTCGGCGCGCATCTCGGCCACCCTGACGGCGAACATCGCCGCGGTGAGCTCGATCTCGAGCTGTTTGCGTCCGGCGCCACCGCAGCGTGCAGCTGAGGCAGCAGCTCGGGGCGCTTGGCAGGCACCGTAGGTTGTCGCGATGCTGTTCTCGGCGCCGGCGCGCCAGTCCACCAGGGGATCGTAGACGAACGCCTCGAGGAGCGTTAGCAGAGTCTCGCGGCCACGACGCATCACGCGGAGTGTGTGCTCGCAGGCGAGACGGAAGATTCCCTGGAAAATGGAGATGAGAGAAGGGTTGAATTTTTTTAATTCTATATATTCAAAAACTTTGTCAAGGGGAAGGTATATATCGTTACCGAAGTGCAATAATATTTTGTATATAGCCGATTTTTCTCATTTCGAGGTGTCAATGTAACAAGGGTAACTTACATTATAAATAAAAATACCTATGTGAAGAAAAAAATATATATTAGGTATATAACATTATTTGATGTTAATATAACACTATTATATTGAAGAATAGATTCTAAATTAACAGTTTTTTACATTAATCCAAAAAGGTGACGATATACATCAAACATCATTTTTAGTACAAAATATTCTATGGAGAATAGTGGAAAGGAAAAAAAAATAAAAAAATTTTTAGTGTATAGTTTTTGTACGAACAAAGGGTCTGAAGTAAGCCATTGTTTAAAGAATAATTGGTCCAACTCTATGGTTATCCATATCCCTTTAAAAGAAATTATTCCATAAATTTTCATAAAGACCAAAACTACGCTACCACCCGAATACCAATAATCTAATAACAAACAAAGGATTCAAAACACTTGTGCGGCCTACATCCACCCACGCTTGCAACCACGATCGAGGAATACACAAAAGAACCTCGTTATCGGTGACCGGACAGACGACGAAAAACAATGGTCCGCGCGTACAAGTGTATATACGCCGATCTGCAATGACGTGCGAAATCGATTCGCGCGCGACGCAGGACAGGAAGATAAGGGCGCGATCGAGTGGCCAGCAAAGGTGAAAAATGTCGTGGGATTTTCTCGAGAGTATTTCGAGTGTTTTTGCATGAAATAATGCGAGCAGAAGTTTTGCCTGTACGGGAAACCCGGTGTTGTGGGAATTTCGTGAAAAATACGCGTTATATATATACATGCCCACTTGATCGCGTGGTAATTGAAATCACATGAGGCGGCGTATTTCGGGAGAGAGGACGCGTATAGATAACGGAGAGATAATCTTTTGAGCGTAAACTCATCAAAACGATAACATATACCTGCCCGGTGCTCGCTCATCGTAAACTAAATTTATACAAAGCTCTCGTATGTATATAATCCGAGGAATTATTTTCATTAGATACCCATATACAAGTATTCTCAATCATTCAGAACTATAAAACACATCCCAGGCCCTCGAGATCTTTTATATATAGAACCCTTGCACGGCGTCTTCAACCTCGCTCAGACTAAACACAACAACAGTCTTACGCCAAAACGTGGCCAACCGAACTAAAACTATAGTTCCTGCGCGTATTTTCCCCTATGGTATATTTCTTTATCATTTTTTAATGACGGGCGTGCGAAAGGATTTTCGGTGTCCCATTGTCATTCACACGTCATCCGTGAAGCGAAAAAAAAACACTGCAGGATGTGTTTTCGCGGCTGGCTGATGAGTTCCTGGTATTAATTTTCTAAACCAAACACTTATATCTTAATATAAAAGATATATCCTTCGCTCCATACTTGTATACAAAGGTATAATTAAACCAAATATTCCCAATCAATCTATAGATGCCAGCAGCGGCGGCTTCGGAGGGGCAGCAGCAACATAACGCTCGCGCCGTGCGGCAGTATCGCTCGAGCCACGCGTGTCGCCGGGTGTGTGTATATTATATATCGACGATGCCGGCACTCTCGTGACGATGGAGGTGAATCTGACAGCGGTCGAGGCTGCTGATGGACCGAGGTGAGAGGAGAAGTGCAGTGAAATGAGAAAGTGAAGGCGGAGGTGGTTATGTTACATACACAGTGGAAGCGTGTTTTTTTTTTCAATATGCTTGTGGTAGAGAAGGTGTTTTGTGAAATGTTTTTTTAGATGTTAGGGAGTGTGGTCGTTGCTATTAATGAAGAGCAGTAATTTTTGCTGCATATGATTTTTATAATTACGAAGAACTTCATTAAACCCACGAATATAGGTTGCATTGTTGACATGCCGTGTAGTAATGAAAAAGAATTGTTTTCAAAGTTATAAAAAAGCTGCTGTATACATGGATAAATTCGTAACAGGCAATAGTCAATTAATCGAGCAAAGCAATTTCCCGATAAATATAATAAAGTTTCTCTCTCGTTTGGTGCAGTACCGCGCGGATGATGGATTGATGATGACCGGTGTGATAAGTAATATAGCAGCGTAACTCGCGCACGCATTACGATATATAACCTTAACGGAAACCACTTTTTATACGAAAGTAATCGAAGGTTAAGGTAATCATCCGTTACGTCACGCGTATACGCATTCTTTCTCTCTCGCGGTGATGCTCCAACGGCGTTGTGACGAAATCGTCGCATATTATGCCCTTCGAATGAAAAAAATCCATGCGCTTCGCGGCTTATCTTATCGCTTTTCCTGTCAAAATACTATACTATATAATTATTTTCGTATGAGTGTATATTAAGATTTTATAATACTATAGGAGACTTTGGGAGACTCGATCGTTTACTTTGCAGATTCTGAATTTTTTTAAATGTATGTGTATAAAACCGGTATTATATACGTTCGGAATGACACTCGAGTACGGAAATCATTACTTAATGACATCACCTTTCGAAACTCATTTGCATTTTCGTATACAACGATGTCTCCTTTCTTTTACAATAACCATAAATTATTATAAACTATAAATAGCTTTTCGTATCTCTGTTTATCTAATTTACCTATACGGCGCGTCTAAAAAAACCAGGGATTTTTCAAAAATTCCGCAGCTTCACGGTAATGAGATGATTCCATAGCCTGCACACTCGTCTCATTTGCATGCTGCAAAGGTAAATATCTCCAACCGGCTCTTAAAATTCCAAGAAAAAACTTGTACGTACATATATATACATATAGTTCGTAAACTCAACTTTGATCTCGTTCGTTCGTCCATAACCGAAAAAAAGGAGAAATTATCGATTATCCCCGGCCGGAAAACTAACGTCGCTGCTTATCTATTTGTATAGTTTATATACACACGCTCGTACAATCGAGTCGATCAAGTGAGGGGGTGCAAGGACACGACAGTGTGCTTCGTACGTGAGAGAAATTGGAACTTATGGCGGCGTGAAGGGGCGTCGGATGACTTTGCTTATTAATTAATGACACGGTGGTAATATGAAGATTTTCGATGAGTCTAAAGATTACGTGAATTAATGGATGTCGAGGTAGAGGTACCAATATAATAAGTGTTTTCGTGAATCGATTTTTGGGTAATGAATGATAGAACTTGATTGAAATTCTAATTGGATTGTATGCAGTATAGCTGAAGGTTCGAGTCGATTCCCATATTACAATTGTTAATCGTTGTTTATCAATTCATTTTCACATTGTTTGTATTGTCAACGATGCAGAATGAATACGCCGTTGGGATTGTTTTATATAAACGTACCTTTTAAGGGCACTGCTTCACCGTCGATACATTTCACGCGCACGGGGCTCGAGTTTCCGTACCGAAAACGCGATCGCGAGAGTGAAAGTCAAACAGAGAGCTGCGTGCCGCGTATATAAAGTAATCCAAAACCTCGCTGAGTAATGGAACTCGATGTGAATTTTCGGTACCTAACATCGCGCGAACGTGTAAATATTTTGTAATTCAAACGCTAAAATCATCTGTTTGCAGAGAAAATCGATCAGTAGCTCGGGAAAAAGTGTATGAGTATAGTTATCTGGAGTTAATTGGGCGGTTAACGAGTCGCGTGCGAAGCGCTCGTATAGGCGGTTTCACGCTTATTATATAGAAAATATAATTCCGAGGAAAGGCGTGGGAGTATTACTTAGTTTCCCTTATTTCAAAGAGTTCGATGCGTACTCTTGGGGGAACATCAATCTCCAACGTACACCTTTTTGTATGAAAAAGTATGAATTTGAAATTAAATTAAATGATTAAAGTGTATTAAGGAAGAATAGAAAAACAACCAGTAATCGTCGAAAAGAATGCGATAATCAATACGAGATAAGATGATCAGTCGATTAAGGCCTTGTAAAAATCATCCGTAATATACCCGAATTCCTATATCCAACCAATCCATTCTAATCCATAATCCTAAATTCTAGCCCGATACCGCCGGCGTTCTGCCACCTCTGCTGGGTCGTCGTCGACGTGGTAGTATTGATCGTCATCGTCCTGGGCAACGTCCTGACAATCCTGGCGGTACGTCTTAGCCGTCGCCTCCGGCATGTGAAATCGAATCAGCTGATCCTCAGCCTGGCCATCTCGGACCTCGTCGTTGGCCTCGCTGTCCTCTACCATCTCTTCTTCTTCGTGCACACGGCGCTGAGCGATAACAAAGCCACGTGCTTGCTAAGGTAACATTCTATCCTCACATAAGAAACACTTCAAGGTTATGAGAGAGGTTTTAATATCTTGGAAATGATTCTTCAATGTATACTAGGTTCATGTTGCTGGCGGTCGGTTGCTGCGCGAGTTTCTGCAACGTGACGGCGATAGCGGTCGACCGGTACCTGGCGATCGTCCACCCGCTTAAGTACCCGGAGTACGTGACCGAGCGCGTTGTCCTCCTCATCGTTGCGTTCAACTGGTGCGGGGCGATCGCCGTGGCGACGGTGCCGAGCTATTGGAACAACTACGACCAGGCGACCAGCTGCGAGCTATATATAGTTGTCCCTAGGTACGTGTTTAATTCGTAGTCCACAGGTTTCATGTTTAACCGAACTTTTTTTTTGTTTCGCAGGTACTACATGATCGGCATTCTAACGCCACTGTTCCTGACAGTCTGGCTGAGCATATTTTTACTGTACTGGCGGATATGGAAGGAAGCGAAGACGCACACGCAACGCTGGAAGCGCACCGGCTTCATAAACTTTGACTCGAGCCACTGGAAGAGCATCCAGGTGGTTCTGTTGATCCTCGGCTGTTTCTCCATCTGCTGGCTACCGTACGTCGTCGTGGCGCTCGCCCAGGTGATGAACTCGCAGAAGCGACCCAGCCCTACGGTCTATCGCGTTATGTTCTCTATCGCGATGACGAACTCCGGGGTTAACCCGGTGATTTATGCCTGGAAGAACCCAAGCTTTCGAAAAGCCTTCCAGCGGCTGCTACGTCTGCAGTTGCCGGATTACAATGATTACAACTCGAGCTTCAAGAGTTATCTGAGGAAGCAGAGCGAGCTGAGCAAACGTGAGCTTGAGATGGAGGCGCGCAACGAGTTTAGACCGGCTTTCGTACTCAGAAGCTGCTCCCAGACGACGCTGGGGAACGGGGAGAGCGGAGTGCTGAACGCCGAACGTGAACAGAAGGACGGGGAGAATGGGTGCGTCGTCACCACCTTGTGAGAGTGAACGAATTAAAATCCCAGATAGATTTTTTTTTCCTATACATGAATTGACCAGTACAGATTCATTTTGATTGGTCGTCGTCGTCGAGACTTTTTTTTATGGAATACCGTTTGGAAAGTAGATACCTACTCGGGTATTTGTTTTTGACCAGTGACATCACGAGATGCCCGTCTATGAAGTATCCAATTGAGAAATAATGTAATGAGAAATGCCAGTGTTACTTGTGATACTATTCAAAGTTAAGGGACCATTATGAAAACTTACGTCAATGCAGTATTAAGTGTACTTTGTCTTAGTTTCTGGCGATCAAATAACTTTGTAAATAGAATAATGAATGGTAAATTTAAGAATGATTAATTTTAAGTAAACCTGTACATAATAAAGAAGCTGTATGTAAATAAATACGGAACGACAATCCTTTCTATGCACAATACCATCATGTATTAATGTTACGTAACGAATAAAGAATTTCTTTCTTTAAAGCAACAATGATCTGTCACTTACATACAATTTTAACCATTACAATATGTAAAAAAAAAGAAGTATAAAGTACTAACCTCAACACCGGTAACGCCGAGAGCAGTCTTGATGTTGGGTGTCATGCGGAACGGCACTTTCTCTGGCACCCTTAAGGTCTTGCCCTTCTCGAAGCAAACGTTGTAGTCGATGTGTACAACCTCGCCGGTGTTAAGGTCCACGAGGACGTTGTCGAGGTGACGATCGCCCAGGCCGATGATGTAGCCGATAATCGACATGACCGCGACGGAGTACGAGTAGTTTTTAGTTGCCTGCCACCAGCTGCCCGCATTTATGCTGTTGCACCAGATCTCCCTGGAGTAGACAACGCGAAAGTTAAATCATTACGTAACGTAATGTAAAGATAGATAGATAGATAGATAGATTAAGCTTACTTGGCAAGTAAATCCTTGGGCGTCTCGGCCATGAGCTCAGCCAGCACCTGCTTGAGAATAGCCAATGGCCATTCCTTTCTGTTATCCGTAGCGATACCCCTCTCCTTCAACAGGGGCGTTAATTTACTGTAAAACAGCTCGCTGGGTCTGAGCACGGCGGCGGCGTTAGTGCCGTTCGCGTTCTTGCTGTTCATCGCGCTCTCGCGCTGCTGCCAGCGTTTGTACAGGGCAAATAATGGCGTGACACCGTCGACCCATTGGATAAGGCCGGAGCGCGGTCCCAATGGTATAACGGAGTAGTGGCGCGCACGATAGACCTTCTTCGAGACGTCGACGCTAGCGTCGTTCGTCTTGGACATCATGGTGTTGCAGATTGAGAGAAACTGCATTATGCGCTCGTCGAGGTGGAGATCTTCCAATCCCTTAAACAGGTACGTGTACACGTGGCCATCCGAGCCGTGGAACATCAGCTTCTTTGGTTTTGTCTTCGTAGGGAGGATTTGTACGTTGTTGTCCACGGATTTTATCGTCACCATTCTGTAGAATTAATGAAGTTGGCAATAAGCTTTTTTTTAAGGTTTGTGAGAAATATGGCGTGGGTGAGGTAAAGGAAACTCACTTTGTCGTGCAGATTCCAGGCATGGCGATGCAAGTGTTCTTCAGCTTCGACAAAATGGGACTGATGTCCGACATAAGCAGCGAGTAGGCGCCGCGTTTGTGAATCTTCTGCGCGAGCTTAGCCTCGAGCTGCTTCAACGGCACGGCTGCGGCCTGCGGCTTCGCTGGATTTTTCGGGTTCTTAAGCTTGTCAATCACTCGCTCGATGCAGGGTCCGAACTTTTCCTATAAAGAAAAATTAATTTGTTGGATTCCAATTTCAAAAGTTGACTTTGAAATCTATAATTAATTAACGCACCTGGAAGTGATTTTCATGAGGAGTTTCAGCAGGCACAGATGTTATAGCCAAAAGATTTTCCAGAGTAAAGACAATCGGTTTCAGTATGATACGATGTTTCTCAGCTATCAGTCTCTCCTTCTCCTCGGGCGTCAGCCAGATATTATCATGGACTTTTTGCACCTCGAGTTCGAGCTGTTCGAAGCGTTTTGTGAATTCCGAGTGATGCTGGCCGAGGGCTCCAAGCCACAGCTCGTCCCACAGCAGTGTGATTCTTCGCAATTCTTTCACCAATACTTTCACCTATAACGTAAACAATTTTAATTTCCTAGTTCGATCCTGATTAATACACCATAACAAAAAAAGCCATTTTCTCTAACCTGATCGACGGAATCAGGAATCCTATTGGACAGGCAGTCAGTCAGCTGAGCGAAGCAAACGTCCATGAACCCTTGATTTGCATCCTGTGCGTAATCACTCTCCTCGGCCAAGAAATAATCCATCTCATTATGGTCATCGCTGCCGCTGCTCTTCTGGTAGGCTTGGGCCTGGAAGCTCTTGTTCTGTCCGCTGGACACGGCGCCGACGACTGCCGGGAAGGTGATGAGATGCGGCGAGTTCTCGGCTACGCGACACAGCAGCTCCGAGACGCGTGTGCGCACGTAGTTCTCCGGGTGGCTCAAACGCGAGAACAGCTGCGGGATTATCTCCTTCCAAGGACCCGTTGGTGTCGTTGATAATCCAGATTCGAGGACGTTTTGGAGCTCAGAAGCGTGCTTGACAACTAGGCGCAAAAGACGTAATGTGGCGGTGATTGTCTCGCAATCATTAGCGTCTTTGGCTAGCTGCAAGTACTTGAAGTACGCGTTTGCAGATAACTCGTAGTACGAGTAAATTCGGGCCTGAGCTTGACGCCAAATGTCGACTAGCATGCCCAAATGCTCGCTAGTAGCGCAGTGTAGAATCGGTATGCCGCGCAGAAGATTCTCAATGGTCTCGGATGTGTTCACGTCGTTCGTGTCAATGTCACCTATAAAAACAAAAGAACAATTTTAGTAGAACCAATATTACAGTAATAGTTTGAGAATCCAAGATTAACCCTTACCCTCGTCCTCAGGCACCACGCGATTCTTCTGCCCGAGAATCGCAAAGACTGTGTTCAAATCCGGCTCGGTGATGTCGATCGGCAGCAACGACTGTATATTGGTCTTATCGATGTCGGTGAGCAGGCCGCTGTTTGAATTGTCGACTATCTTTCGACCCCACTTGTAACACCAGGCGGCAAAGTTGGACCATGCGGCTGGCAGGTCAGGACACTGATTTACCCCGAGCTGCACGAGCTTACCGACGATCACATCCGATGCTGGGATTAACTCAGTGGTCTTGCCGAAGAGCTTGTCCATGAGGCCGTCATTGTGCAGCGACTCGAAGCACAGCAGCTCCTCGAGCTGCGGGTTATTTTCCACCTTAGCGTCCTGCTGGATCCACTTGCCTGCAATCAGAAAATGTTAACCTTAAGTTTCCCCACGAACAGTTACACAATTTTAAATAAACCTACCTAACGTAAGCAGCACTCTGGTGCCGACCTCCCTGAGCTCGGCGGGCGCCTGTTCCCCACTAGCAACTATGCTCCTGGATATCCCAAGAGCCGTAACACTACAGACCTTCAGCGCCTCCTCACTTCGCTCCATGTCATACAATAGCTTCGAGGTCTCGCGAAAAGCACGCATATTGTCCTTGGACCAGAGCACCTGCGCCGCCGCTCCCTTCACGACGATTTCCTCAACGATGTCGTGGAAGTCGGTAGCCGAGCTGACACCCAGGCTGCGTTCACTAGCCAGATACTTGGCAAGCTCGCGCTGTGCTAGTCCAAAATTACCCTCTTTCCGAGCGCTTCGCGCCACGTGAAGACGGAGGCTATCGTAGGAGTAACTCGGGTCACTGTTCTCAGCAGCGTTGTGGAAATACGAGCACCACCAGAGGATTTGGGTGAGCACCGATGTGCCCACATTGGGCAGCTTGTCGACCTATAGTTCAGGTAGAGGTTAGATTAAATGTCGACATAGTGTGTTAATAACGAGTTTTAATTGAATAATTACCTCTGAGAGTTCGAAGATATTAGCACGATTCCTCGACTCGCCGGACAACAGATCATACAACCCAGCCGCGGAGTACTGCACCAGCAACGCTTCATTCAGGTACTCCGATGGCACGTTCCTCAGTCCCTCCTTAACGATCCTCGCCGCTACTTTCCTGCACCTCAGCACACCTTCAGTTAATCCATCCAACTCCTTCGTTCTAGTCTCCTCGCTCTCATACGCCCCGACTGTGTGAATCTTCATCGCCACGTTGGTTAGCGTGTTCGTGCACTCGGTCATGGTCTTGGCGCAGCTCCAATTCGTCTTGGCCTGCTCGTCGAGGAGCGTCCAGTCAGACAGCTCCTTCAGTGATATTTCCTCGGCCTCGTCGAATTTCCGCAGACAGGTGGCTTGCTGCGGCGCCACGTTCTCCAGCATCTGCTTGCGCAGGCAGACATGCTTCTCTTGCTGCAGAATCTCGGATTCACGCATTTTCCACGCCTCCAGCTGACGCCAGTCGCATATCGAATGGTAGCACTTGGCTAGATGTTCCATGCAGAATACGGCCACCTGTGATGAAGTTATTAACATTTACTTTATAATCGAAAAAGCGTTTTATTGAAACATTCTTCTTAGGTACTTACCTGAGAATCTCCAACTCCGTTAGTTTGGCCATCACCGCTTCCATCCTCAGTAGAACGGGTCAGGATCTGATCCTCGAGGATTTGACGGTAATTCTCAGCTGCAAGTTCGTGCTTACCAGCGGCTTCCTCCATCGCTGCCTTCAGCCACACGAACTTCCGCTCCCTCTCCTTGGTGTACACGTACAAACCCTGAAGGGCTTCAGCTTCGCCGAGCATGACCATGGCCCGGGCGGTGCAGAGGGTTGCCCTCTCAAACTCCGCACCCTGAGTGTTATTGGCAGCGCTGAGGTCCTCCAGCAATCTCTGACCATTTCGTAGAGCGTTGGTACCGAGACCGGCGTGTAGAGACACCACGCACAGGGCAAGTCTGATGCGGTTCAGCCATTCTCGGCATGTAGACCTTTAACAAGCAAAACAAGTTTAAAATAACAAAACAAAATATAATAAAATAAAATCCACTTGTCGTACCTGTTAGTATGGAAAAACGTGCGCACGGGTTTAGAATGCGGTAACAACGCTACAGCACAGCCTTCAGCGGCGTTGTGTATGACTCTCTCGAGGTGCTCGAGGAACTCGACTAGCAGTCTCACACGCGTGTGCTCGTGTAGGAGAGAATCCAAACCGCGCTTGTCTCTTTTGGGGCCGCCGTTCTCTGGGCCGCAGGATATTTCGCGTGCGAGCACCTTCAGTGCGCCCTCGATGGTCGTGAAGGTCTCCTGAGGCTTGCCGAGCGGTGTGCGTAGCTTGTTTAGCACACAGTGCTGCGCCGCCTCGAAGCCGGCCCAGAAGAACAGGAACGAGCGGTTTGTCAGCGCGAGTTCATGCATGCGACCCATCGTCGCGTTGTCCGATCTAAAAGTTGAGAAAATGTGGTAGTATGATAGGGTGTGATGATAGGCATAAGAAGTACTTACATCGTCGGCCAGCATAAAGTAAAAATTTCGCGCAGTCCCTTGGCGTTGAAAAAGTACTCCTGCAGGAGGTATGCCATATAGGTTTTGAAATGCTGCGGTAGCATCTCGCCATTGTTGCTGCGCATGTGTAGTCGTTGCGCCAGGACCAGGGACTCCGACGAATAATTCCGGATATCTCGGAATTTCTGTTTCGAAAAGCATAATGCAGTTTATTGTTTTATGCTTTGAAGAAAGGGTAAGTTAATTTTATCAAGTTGATTTCTAACCTTGTTGTCAGATAGAAGGCCAGCTTTGTTTAATTTTGGTAAAACTACATTCAGCGGGATGCTCATCAGAAGGTTATCATACCTCTCGCTCACGCTTTCGTCGATGGCAGTGAGATGCAGGATTGCCAGATCAACGATGTTACCGTACAACTCGTCTGTCCAGGAAACATGCTTTGCTTTCAGCAAACGATCTATATTTTTACAAACCTATGAGAGAAATTGATTAATTAGAAAATAAAATAAAATAAAATTTAAAAAAAAAAAATTGTCTAGTGACACTCACAGCTACAGCAATTTTCTGATTGGTTGTAGCGCCGCAGAGCAGCATACTCGCGAGGATGGTTTGACATTCGTCGGTCTTACTGAGCACACCGATGTAGTTATCGGCCTGTACCAGAATCTCCTGTATCCAG
The DNA here is from genome assembly GCA_900474315.1 of Torymus auratus. Taxonomy (NCBI): domain Eukaryota; kingdom Metazoa; phylum Arthropoda; class Insecta; order Hymenoptera; family Torymidae; genus Torymus; species Torymus auratus. The sequence continues at coordinate 28,980 of UXGD01001455.1, forward strand.
TCGAGCAGCAGCACGAGCGTCTGATCAGGCGCTGCCTTGTTCTCGATGGTCTTGGCGATGAGGTTTAATATGATAGATAGGTGGCCGCTTGTAGGGGAGACCGTCGGCACCTCGAGTGTTCCCGGGAAAATATCCAGGGGACGACAGGAGTTCGTGCCGGTGATCAGACTCGAGCTCGGCACGAAGTGGTTGTACCTGAAATTTTCATCCATTACATTCTCAGAAAATTCTGCTGTAAAAATTAATTCTCTTACCTCGAGCAGTGAGCGTAAAGCAGGTAGAGGATGTGATACTGCAGAAGCGGACTCTCTTTGGATAGCAGCGGATCGTGCGGTTTCAGTTTGACCGCTAATAATTCTAGGATGCTTGGTTTTAGCGCCCACATTCCTATTATAGAGTTACTCGCGTTCGCTGCAAAATAAAAATAAAGTCAGCAATTCGTCATCTATTTCTTCAAAGAAAATAACCCTCGTTTCTACTTACCGATATCGGAAAGGGCACGCAGCAGGAACACGAGAACGATTTCAGCGTGTCGTCTCTCGTAACGCACATCGACTAGTGGATTATCGACAACGAGGGATTCAGTTACGGGCACCAGAATCCCGTAGGCGTTCTCGAGGTCGGCGAGGATATAGCGGTAGGCTTCCTGCAGCAATGGAATGTTCTTCAAGCTGAGCAGACTGTGGTAGACGTTCAGCACAGCGTTTTGAATGGCCAAGGTGTTGCGGAAGCGCAGCTTTATCACCGTTGAATTCCTACCCAGCAACGTGTGAACCAGCTCCAGCGGTAGGTTCGCTGATACCTAAAGATTTCAGGATTAGTTCGTGGTTTGAGTTTGCGTGCGGATGTACCTACCTCTTTGATGACTTTACAGATGGTGTTCAGCATTGACACGATGGTGTCGTCCCAGAAAATGCTCACCCTCTGCAGCTGGAGGTCGATGAACTTGTACAAAAGGTCATGATTCTTCGAGATTTTGTTCTGCAAATTTTCAAGCAGCAAGAACGTGCACTCATTGGCTACGATCACTAGATCTTCCTTCTCCTCGGAGAGGTCGTGGTTTTTCTTCGTGCGCAGGTCCATGGATTTTAGCAGGTTAATCAAGGATTCCTCCTTCTCCTTGGTCAATGTTGAAATGACGTCCTTGTCGTTGAACTTGGCGTTCTTTTTGTCGGTCTTCTTAAGATTCAGCGACTTTATCAGTTTTGTGAGATTTTCCTCATTCACGTCGTCCTCCTTGTTTAGTTTCGTCAATAATGCGTCGATACTCTTCTGCGAAAGGTTCATCTTCTTCATGCACTGAATAATACAGTCAACGTTCTCCTGCAATAATATACCAATCAGTCAAATAAACATTTTTCATTCTTTTTAAAAATAAAAATTTTACATACATCAGATAGACCAATGTCATCGTTGCTTAAAATCTCAATGCGATCGTCCACCTCGATGGCGGTTACGACTGTCTTCAGCATTTTTGAGAGGCAATCCATCATAAAGGACCACTGCAGATTGTGGTTGACCACGTCGGTGATGCATTTCATAACCGTATTAAAAACGGCGATCAACGATGTAACCCTGAGCAAGCTCTCCCGGGGACAGGACACGCCCTCATCACCCGGAGAACTTCTTCCGGTTCCAGGGTAGGATAGTTCCTCATCGTAGCTCTCAATATCCTCGATAAATTGACCAAGCAGGGTGAGAGAGAACTGCAGGTCGGCAATCCAGAAGTTGCGCATGCGCTGCAGACTTCTACTGGTGTAAGCCACCACGTGCTTCAGAGGAAACGAGTCGATGTGCCAGCCCACGAGGATGTCCACCACATCGTGGAAGTGATCTGTGAAGCTGTCTGGGTACAGATCGATTATAAGCAGCATCGAGTCCACGGTGGCATATAGTAACTCTGGTTGTTCTACGTTTTCTAATGCGGATTGCAGTCGTGTCATTATTGCCTGAAAATCGAATTTATGTTAGTGAAAAAAAAATTTGATGATTTCACGAATTTTATAATGTATTTGCTGTTGTACCGATGAATAGTCCTTAAGTTTTGATGTCTTTTTATCGAGTTTCAAAGTTTCATAGAATGCTTTCATAAGTAAACATCTCATATCATCTTTCTTCTCTATGGTATATTTATGAAACAGCCAGTCCATAAATCTGTAATAATACATTACTTTTGTAATAACCGAATAAATCAATATAATGAATTTCTGAAATGTTTTATTTGAATAATCAACCTTTGAAAATCCTGATCTGCAACGTATCCAATACGTCCTAAGCATCTAGAAATTTGATGCTTTGCATCAAGACTGGCTCCACTGTATAGGATGTCCAATAAATTTTCACAAATGAGGTCCAAATTTCGCTTAATGTATTTATGATTTTCAGGGGCAAGAATACCCTCTTGCAATTGTTTACAGAGACTAATGAAGTGCTCGTAGTCATCTTCTCGACACAGACGTCTCAAGAGTTTAGAAATTCTAGAATCCTCTGTAAGAAAAACAAAATAAAACGTCTTAATATCATTAGTAAAACATATTTTGCTACTATGCATTCTTTTTCTTTTTCTTTCTTTTTTTTTTTTGTGAAATTACCGTTTGTTTTTTTGTCATCATAATATTTGTTTTCCTGATTTTTCAGCGATTCTTGAAATTTCGGTCTTGATGGAGTGTGAGAGTAGCTGCTATCGGTGTTCGCTTCACGATCGACGACAGTTTTTTTGAAGGCCCGACCCCTAGTCCCGCCGCTACCTCCGCTCCCACCTCCTCCTCGGCCACGGTCTCCACTGATACCCCCGCGAGCCATTCGAAATTCATTTCGTGGTTCACCACTGGACCTGAAAATGATATTTTTTTTATTAGACAAATTTTGGTTAACTATCTTCATTCTGTCAAAATTAATTTAATAAACATGATTTTACCTTAATTTGAAAAACTTGGGAAAAGTATGATCCGAGTAGTTGTTTGAATTTCTAGGACAGATAAAAACACTGTTCCTGGGTCTTACAATATCATTGACCTCGTAACTTCTAGATACTTCGTTCTCTTCTTTATCTTCCTCACTCTGTCTTTCTTCAAGAACCTGTGGTTCTTCACCTTTATCCAAGCTCTTGGGTACCTTAAGCTTTGTGCTGATATTTGTACTTCCACAGATACTCATTACATTGCACTGCGAGTGGATGACATGATCCACACACCCAACAGGCGCAATATCTTTAATTTGAGTCAGCTTTCTTCCTTTACGTATTCAGCTTAGAGGTTAGAAATAGCTGATGACAATAAAAAGACAAAGTAATTAATTAAAATTATATTTTTTTTAATGCTAAAATAATTTACAATTAACCTGATAACATTATTGATAAATGGAATACATGAATACTGTAAACTCAACAGACAAGAATTTAGGTCACTTACGAATGACATAGAACTTTTTGGCTTTTTAATTTAACGTCTTCTTAACTTGAAACTAGAAACAATATTTTATAAGACTTTACCTACAAATGTCAATAAGAGTACAAGAAAAATAATTTTTATGTGTTACATTCAACAAGTATACATCGGACTGTTAATGAACTTTAAAAAGTAATCTAGAGTTATTAATATAACATTTATAAAGCAAACTTTGCATATATATAACATTATATATAAATAACTTAAAAAAGTAATTCACCTTAGTGATTAAAACATGTATTTATAAAATCTTTATCAATGGTTCTATTTTAAAACACTACTTTATGGGTTATGTTTTAATAAGGCATGTGTTACATTATACGCCATATAGTGCCCTCTAGTCTTACAAAAACAACACGCTTCAATTTGTTGAATGATTGTTAAAGTAATTACTAAGTATCAAAAATTTAATTGAAATCTGTGGTCTATATAAAATCTGATTACCGAATAATGTAAAAGATTACTAATTGTTATTTTTGTAAAGAATATAGTTTTAATTTTAGTAAATATGGATAATAATAGTTTTTGAATCTTATAAATAATTAACTTTCCAATAAGATGTTTAAATTATAACTTTAATACAACTAGCAAGTTTAGAATGTTGGTATAAATAAGTTACTGACTAAATTAGATAAAAAATACCACACTAATGTTACATGTTACATAAAATTAAATTCCACGCTATTTCAAGAACAAGCATGAAATATCTCAATTTTTAGTCCTCAGAAATCTAATTTACAGTAATTAAGGTCTATTTATATCTTGGTCCATATATACACAAAATTAAAAAATGTAACTCAATACATTTCATGCATACTGATTCTGCTTCGAATCAGTTTTCCTCAGCCAAAAAGTGTTCAATCATCGTCTCTGTTCTGAACAAACAACACCATCCAGTGTAAACAAACCAAACAAAACCTTTCGTTCCAACCACAAAGTACACCCCCCCTATTTAACAAGTTATTTCCATTCTACCTGCACACTCAGCAGCGAAGCAATAGTAGCACCAGCAGCTTGGAGGCCGCTGGCTCCTGTGGTTTACCTGAAAACATCATTTCAGCACATAAGCCCTGGTGCAGGCAGCAGAGATCACCCAGACCCAAAACAGCAATCCTTACCTGTATACTCTCCTCTCCTATCCGGACAACATCTCTCTCACTTGGCGTGTAGCAGAAAGATATCCCGAGGAATCAGTTCTCAAGCACTTCTCTCAGCTTCGTGTCATGTCATATGGGAACGATGAGGCACACTACTCAGCAACACTGTGCGCTGCGAATCGTACCGCGCGATTTCGAGGTAGTCGAAAGTAGTCGTTGTCGCGCAGATGTGTCGCACACTATGGGTATGCCTCAAAAACAGCTGTTGACGCTGGATTCTTGCTCGCTCGTCCCGTGACTACTATTGACGCCAGAATCGAGCGTCGGGCGTCAGCCGTGGTCATCAGGCTCAGGGGCAGTGGCGCGAAAGAAATTTAAACCATTTCGCAAATTTTTTTTCATAGCTATTATAGGTACGTGTATAGTTCTAAATGAGGTTAGTTTTTCTACTTGTGCTTCAATATCAAAAACATGATACTTTTAATTGAACAAATGAAAATTTTAGTAGAAAGTTAAAAAAGGCAATAAGCTCGTGCAAAACTCAAAACTTAAAATTTACTTTGGCACGATTTTCACCTGATTATCAGCTGAGCCTTTCCAGTAGGGTTACCAAATTAAAAAGGATCTTATCACAGTTATTACTTTAATTAGCCCATATTACGTTCCGTACACCGTGTACCATTTTTCTCTGTCATGATAAAATTAATTGTGACGTAAGGGTGTATAAACACCGGTACTCACAGTAAGTGTATTTTCTCGGTACTTGTCACTATCGGTATCCGATGTATAATATGGATTTACTTGAAGATCTTCTTCAAACTCTTATTGTACATGGTAAATGTAAACTACCTATATTAAACAGAAATATTTTATATTATTAACTGATTTTTTCATTTAATAATCTGGTTTTATTAAAAAAACGTTAAATTTGTTATATTTTTCAAGTTAGACATCAAAAATTAATTAAGGGGGCCAGCCTGAGTTAAAGCCTCAAAAAATAGATTTTAGTATAATTAGTCAGGTAATTATTTTTTTTACACCCTTAGAAATCAAAATATAGGAGCCAGGGAGGTGCTAAAATGATGTTTTTTATGTGTATTTTTGAGGTATACATTTGTTTTTTAATATGGATTTGAATCAATAATTACCTGACTAATTATACTAAAATCAATTTTTCGAGGCTTTAACTCAGACTGGCCCCCTTAAAACT
>UXGD01001456.1:0-34712 GCA_900474315.1 Torymus auratus
AGCGAAGCGAGTGAGAAAATCGAGCAAGGTAAAAAAACACCGCCCACAAGAGTTTCATACGATATTTTATACCACGAACGCCGAAAAATCATACCAAAGTTGTGATTTTGAGGTTAGAGTGGTATAAAATCTATTATATTTCATAATTATGATCTCGTTTATATACATATTTCAATTGTGTAGGAAAATTTACTATAGAAAATAGTAATGAAAATTTGAGTCTGTCCCATGATTACCATACCTAATAGTAATTTATCCCATAAGTAATAGTTCTCCTTGTAGATTAACTGAAAATGATACAACCGATTTATCATAAAGTATAAAACCTTACAATCTAGCAATTAAAAAAAAAAATAACCCAATATTATCCAATTCACACAAATCGTAACCAAGACAAACGTACAACACCACATCCGACGTACCCCCATCCTCCTCAATAACTCTTAATTCCCACACAGCAAATCGCAACGCTCCTTATACCCCAACAAGACCTATCCTCTCTCCTACCCGACCACCCGCACATCCGCTATATACCTCCTTCTCCTCTCTTAATTGCTCGATTCCCCGGCACTAATACCCCACAAACCGTCGTCCACCCTTACCCTTCAAAACCAAAGAAAATAAAACGACTCTACCTACGTAAAAAATCGCGATCGTCGTCGTCGTCGTCTCGCGGCGTAATTAACGATTCCCGGGTAAAAAAAAACAAAGGATATCGCCCCCGGCGTCAGCGCGCGCGCGCGAGACTGCAAGTGGCGAATTTCCCCGCGTCTCGTGTATACGTATACGTTGATCGCGACGGGAGTGAGAGAGGGAGTACAAAGGATCTTTCGCTCGCGAGGGAGAGTCGACGGCGCGAAACTTTTTTTTATTTCCGTGTATGTATGCAGGTGTGCGAGGGCGGGAACGAGAGGAAAGTGTGGATTTTAATTGGGCTGCAGCAGCGTATACTGCGCGACGACGTCTGATGCATGCAGGGGAGAGTGAACGTTTGTCGATAAGTCGCGGGAGGGTTTTCAAGCCCGTTGTTGTATATGTATGTATGTTTTTTCATTCTGTAATTGAAGGTTTTTTTTATTTTATTTTAACGAGGATTTGGTATGTGGAAGGTAAATTAAGGTTTAGTATTATGGTTGGATTGATATTTGATGTAGGATGTATCATATGCTGGCTGCTTTGTGCGATATTGGATAGAAATAAACGATTCTGTCGAAATAGAGAGAGATTTGATCTCGGATTTGATGAAAGGCTCTAGGAAAATAGTAATATAACATGTACAATAGCAATATATTTTTGGTTATTTGATGTAAAATTTTTCTTTGAAACGAAATTCATTAAATTTGAAAAATAAAACATCATAACATTTTATTCATATTTCCTACGAATTTTTGTAATTAAAAAAGAAATTGTTTGAAATAACAATTTGTTTTTTCTACAAAAATCCTCATAAGATATAATAACGCGAATATCCAAGTCAATACATCAGCCGCTCAATTAATCCTATACCACGACTCTATCCCAAAAACATCGTTTCCCTGCCAACTAAGACATCTGCGCCTCAACGAATCCATCGCTGGCGATTATACGATAAACGCTCCCATCACCCCCTCGTGCAATTAATCCGAGAAGCAGTAAACCCAGCGCTGCTGCAGCCATTCGGCCCCCTGCTGCATTTTCCAATTTTCGCGCGTCAGAGCGCACTGCGCGGGCGAAAGTAAACAATGCTTTACGACCTCGATCGCCGAGTAAATTCCCCTATCTATATACATATGTGTGTCCCTCGTCGTGCAGCGACAGCCGTTCGTTTAGGAGCGGTTAATGACGGAGTCACGACTCACACATACACATACGAGCGCTTTCACGGAAGATTTATCTTCGACACCTCTCCGACTCGCCTTCTTTTCTTGCGCGCGCCGGTAATAAGTAGCAGTGTGTGTAGCGCGGTCTCATTGTGCAATCGATATATAGCCGGGGTGTCGTCGACTGGTTAAAAAAAGTCTGTACAGAGAGCACCGATTGATTGATAGCGTGTACATACGTGCGGGACAAAAAGAGCGCCGGGTCCGAAACGTCATTTCGCACAGCGGATTTGCAGCGGGTAGAGAGTATACAGAGAGCGTGAAATTGTCGTGGTAATGGAATTAACGGTGTAGCGCGAACGCGCTCCTCTCGCCGTATATTATAAGTGTCGTTTAGCCGTTCCACACACTTTGGTGATTTAGTATATATATATGTGTAGTTTAAAAAAAATTTGCTATAATTTATTTAGAAAATTGGACATCGTTGTATTATTATTACAGAAATAATAATAATAATACATTTTAAATGTAATATTATAGGGAAATTTTAATTACATTTGACCAGCGCATAATATTAGAATGTAAAATTATTAACCAAAGTGCCGCTCTCATACTGCTGAGTAGTACCGAGTTACAAAGTAAACTAATTATGCTTATTAGGTTATTAGGTAATATATATTCGCGCGCTGTGTAACCGAAATATCGAGGGTACAGGCCACAATTCACTTACACAGCGGAATATTATCTAGAACTTGCATTAAACTTTCAGAGCCGCGCGTTCTTCTTCTCCGCTCTCTCGTTTCATCGGTCTTGCTGTTTGTTCAGGTATGCCATTAGTTTCGCAGAATTAGCCCTCTGAAAACTTTTAATCCGTCCCTATCTTAAACTATAGCCACGGTGTGATAACGGTCATCCAATTGAATAAAAAAAAAGAAAATTATCCCTTATATTTTTAAACCACCCCTTGTCCATTATACACTACATACAAAGCGCTATTTTGCTTATTCAAATACCCGGCGACTACATACACTAAACAACAACAACGCCCGCTATAAAACTGCCGGTGAAAACCCTAATTTCCTACTGCGCCACAAACTCTCTAGCAAACTATATTACTATACATACAGCCCCGAATGAAGACTATACAGAAAAAAAAGCCGCGCGCTCGTAAAACTCGCCGACGGCATCAGGCAGTATATATAGCGGCGTCTCCTCCTCGCTCAGGCGGCGGCGCGTCGGGGTAGTGGGTATTGATTTCCGCGGGATCCTGCGCACACCGGCTTTTCCCCGGCGCGCACGCGGGATTTTCCGACGACGACGCGCGAGTGTTTCGTTGAGAGAGAGAGAAGGGCTGATGCTGCTGCCCGGAAATGGCTTTCGCGAAGGAACGACGAGTGTAGTGATTGGGGAGGGATGGTGGGATTTGAGATTTTTGAGGAGGACAAAAAGGGTAAAGTTTTTAATTTTGTGGTGGAGGTACTTATATTTGGATGATTTGTACAGGGGAATGTGATGTTTTATAGCAATTTAAATAATTTTTGTAAGGCAGGATAGTTTTTTTAAGGATTTGCGTGTATCTCAGGAATTACAATAAATCATTGTATAATACTTTAGAAACTGAAACACGCTCTGTGAGTCAGAAAAATACACGTTCCTGCGTCATGCAAACGAGTTAATCATGCTAATACGTGTTTTATAAATCTCAAGTAGCTCAGTTATGTAAAAATTACTTTGTGAAAACAGTGTGATTAGTCGATGCAAAAGATGCTTCTTTGTGCATCGATGCCTCGCGGTTATTCTTTGTTTGCTTTGTCTCTTCTTCCTCCCAAATCGATAACCGTGAATCATCTGACAAGAATAAAAACAAATCTATATTATCTCAAGCTGTATTTACATTTAAAAAATCCAGTAGTTTTTATTAAAAAATCTAAATCTATACACCTTAAAAAAAATATTTTTTCAAACTTAAATAAACCATTTGAAAAAAAAAAACGTGAGACTTGCTTATACGTTTACCCGGCTCCCCGATAAGTTTCATTTCGCAAGGACTACTACTAGTTTTTCGATCGGCCCGCTCGGTCAGCGCACTCACACCTATACAGCTTCATCAAGCGCTCGCGCATACACACACGCGATATCTTCCCCAGTGCCGTCTGCTCGTCGATTTTTACACGTCTACCAATCCGACTATATACTGCATATATAACATCGAAAAACCGAAGATATTTAAAAGAGGAAATGGATTCGCAGGCGCTAGGCGGCCCGATATTCACCGGGGCGAACTTTCTGAATGATTTCCTTCCGTCCATCGACGGCTGCATTAAAGACGCGCGGCCGCTGCTTTCCTTGTAGCTCGGCATATTTAAAAGTTGTCCGGGATTAAAAAGTTTTGAAAATCACAGGGACGGGGCCGGGACTGATAATAAGCTGCTCTTTTTAATTAAAAAGTCTTATTTATGACTGTAAATTGTAAAGTTCGTCAAGGAGCTCATATTTTAATGTCTCAGCCGAGTGAAGTTTCGAGTAAAGATGTATCTTACTTCTGACTTTTATTTATTTTAAATCGAAAAAGAAGAAGTTTGATATAAAGTTTGCCATGATGTATAATTTGAATTTGTTTCAAAAGTATAAGTTATTAATTTATAAAGATAAAATAAAAAAATTAATGAAAGAATAATATCGCAACTGAACTCAAAGTTATCGGGAATAAATATAGAATTGGCAATTAATTCTGATAGCGACATTCGCACACAAAATTTTTAATGATTCATCAATTAAAACTTCACAAAGCTCCTTTTTTATTTATCTTTTTCACCTGAAAAAGTATATAATAACCGATGTCGTTATCAATATCAGTTATACCTTTAGCACTGCTGCTGTTACATATACGTACATTGTCCCACCACCCAATCTTATCACGTACCATAAATACCTCCCCACTTTGTCCCACTGTTTACAAGCCCTCTTTCACCCAGTTTATCAGCCCCCACCAAAAAAAACTCCTCCTGCCCATTACCAATAAAAAAAGAGTCATGCGCAAGCTCCCCTCTTTCCCAAACACACGACGCGGAGAGAGAAATATACGAACTCCATAATCCGCAGTCGTAAAAAGTCCCGAACTTTCGGAACTGGTACCGCTGCATCCAACGCGGAAACTCGCCCTACGTCTCTCTCGGTCACTGCTCCTTTGCATACCTCACCGGATTAACTCCACCCCCCAAAAAAACTATACCCACATATCATAACTCCCCCTACCCCTCCTATATCCATTAAGAAATGGGTTAACGGCGTTCACAGGGGTGTAGAGGAGAAAGAACAAAATTGGCAGCGCGTAGTACGCGTCCATTTGGCATGCGGACCGATCGCCTCTCTCGGATCGGCTCGCGGTATACGTCAGTTCCGGTCGCTGCTGTGGCAGCGGTAGTACGAGTCTTTGTACTGCTGCTCGTCGGATGGATGGGACGCGTGACGAGCGATGGGCAGATGAGGCCGACGCTATACTGGGCTTGACTTGATAGAGAGGAGATTCCGCGAAATAGGACGAGTGGAAATTGGAAGCGAATGCGATTATTTCGGCTTTGAATGGGTGCAGAGGGGTGTGTATACGCCGATGGAGGTGGAAGAGAGGTAGTAGTTTCGGGGAATTTCGGTAGAATGGGTTACGTATTTTCATCAGGGTGAGGAGGGAGGGCATGAGAGGGATATGTTGGTTGTTGTACTTTATAATAAAATAGCAAAATAGAGTATCGTTATACTCGCAATAACTGGTGAATGATAGTGCGAATTGGGAACGATATTTCGATATCCGTATACGTGTTCGATTCGATGTAGATTGACCATAAATTTCCATATTTGGGTTCAATAATGAAAATGATCTATAATTTTTCTTTCTTTTTTAACTGTACTAACAGAATTCAAACGCTCTTCGCGCATACTATTTTGTTTTTCAGGGTGTCAACACTATTATTCACTATGATTTAGTTGTAATTAGTTTATATGATAAGATAATTAGATACATGTTTCGAGCAAAAAATCAAATGTTTTTATTCTATTTTAATTATTTAAAAGTTCTATAAATACTTGAGTTTGAAAATTCAAATCTAGCACATTTTTAATTCTAACAAAATTCAATCATTCGCGCTTTTTTCAATTAAACCAATCACATCGAGTCTTTAAATAATCCACTACTTCCGGCTATCATTCTTTTAAAAGTGGCTACTGGTAAATTGTTTGGAAAATAGAAAAAAAAATCGTCCAAAAATAACTAATACACTATAATGAATGAGGCTAACCCCCAAACGAATTTCTCCAAATTTCATTCGCGCCAATAAATACCACCAACCCTCTCTACGCTTTCGCATTTTGACATTCTATCGAATTATTCTATAAATACCGGTGCGCGCAAAAGCTCGCCGCGCATAGCTCTTACCGTGGTAGAATTCGAAATTTCGAGCATTACCGACCGCTTATCGGATTCCAAAAGTAATCTAAAACAATCCGCATTGTCCGGCTTCAATTAACCTGGACGCGAGCCAGTGGGCATTTAATACCTTGCGTCGCCTAATCGCCAAAGTTAAGCAGTATTGCGCGCCGTATATAATCCTCGCGCGGTCACCGTTCGAACTGTGTATACCTATATATATAACGGTAAAAATCGGCGGTGTATCGTGGACGCCGAAGGAACTGGGGCGAGTAATTTGAGAAATCGGCGTTATGTTGTGCCTGGTATCGAAGTATATACGAGAAAAAGTGAACTAGGTATTATAAAGTTCGAGGCGATGAATTTATCGTCAGGTTTCTGTTATTCTCGAATCGTGGGCAAGAATGAGGATAAGATGTGACTAGTGAAAAAAGATGCTAGTGGGATATATAACAGTAAGAGAAATTTTACTCGAGTTGAGCCTCTCTCTCTCGGCTGCTCTTGAAAGGAGTTGGAATCGATGGTTTTTCCACTTCTGCTTCCAAGTACGCAATTTCAAAAGAAATTTATTGATATCCGATTGCGAGTAGTCTGGAAAACAATATGCTATTTATCGCGGGAACAGTAAATATCGACTGCTATATTTTGAAATAAGGGCGCAGTTGCTGGGGATCTTGCATCATTTCACAATATTGTTGTCGTTCCAATGACTATAAACATTTATTGATGTTTTATTCTGGAATACATGTATTCGAATTCAAATTCTTGAAATAATTGATAGAATGTTTTAACTGAAACAAATTCGTAATTTGATATGAATAAAAGTATAAGAACGAAGAAAAATTTGATTAATGGATTCTGAAAGAATTGTTCCAATATATCGTTTTGAAAACATGTTCAATGCCTGTAGCATGCACCCTTGTTACAATGTGTAAAAGTACAGATAACTATAATTATGTTACGTATAATATATGTTCTTTACTTTGTAAATTATTTCTGGTTAATATTTATAACAAATCTATTAAAATTTATTACCAAAAATATAAAGAATATATCTCGCAGCTGTAATCAAAAATATTTAGAACATATCACTAACGCACCATCTGCCAACAACAAAATAACTCCACTCTCCGTAACCAAATACCTCTCGCATTTTTGCCTAAAATACCTCGACCGTTTAAAAATACTTCCCTCAACAACAAAAAAAACCGAAAAAAGCCTCCTGTGCGTACTTCCGGCATCGAACCTCCCTTCTGAAAAAGCGTCTCTCTCCATCCTTATCGCCCATTCGAATCGCACACGGAATTAAGACGCCTACCGCGCTCATTCAGCCTACAGCGCGGGTGCGCGAACTGCATTACGCCAGCACCCGTTTCGAAATAGAAACAAAAAAGCTCCCTCTCGAAATCTCAGCGGTAAACGCTCCGAGCGAGAAAGGGGTACGACTTTTTTTCTCTCCCTCTCTAGAGGAGGAGAGTACTGCAAGCGAAGGGAACTATGCAGAAGCGCTCGCGGGCTCTCGTGAAATATTTCGCGTGCCCTTTGTACGCTCGCCGTCTCCTAGTGTGCAAGACGCCCGAGTCTGTGCGCGTGCGAGAGTTCTCGGCATAGTTGCTTGGCGTCTGTGTTTTGTTCGAAAGCTTTTTTTTTTTGTTTTGTGCTGTATGGTGAGTGTGTGTATGATGTGCGTCTTGTGCGTGGGTGTGGAGAGAAAGTTTGAGGGTATTGAGGAGGATGGAAAGTATTGATTGTAATTAAAGTTTGGGAGGCTGTGTTTCCCGGCAGCAGTGTTTGCAGCTTTTGGAGAAGACAATTAATCAACTTTGTGGAAGCTGAAATGAATTTTGAACGTTTGGTTGTTCAAAGGGGTTAGTCATGCATGTATGAAGATAAAATGGATTTGTACTTTTGTTGGTTGTGGTGTATTTTCCTTTGTTACATAATTGTTCTGTATCGAAACTGTTTTTATTTTCTATACGTAGATTTTTGTAGATGTGTTTATTATAGTTGATGATTATTTATTTTCAACTTAGTAGGAAAAAAAATTACAATTTTTAAAAGGAACAATAATAGAAAATAAGACAGTTTTTTATTTTTTAGTATATCTTCTCGTCTAATACAAAGGAAGTAACTTTTTTTATTCAAAATTTTCCACAAAGTAATTTAAATAATTATAATTACTTTTTACTTACTTTAGTCAATTTTCAAATTAATTGTTTGTAAGTATACTTATGTCTAGGACCCAATACTATATTATTATTGGAGAACACGTGGAAATAATGACGTTTGAGTGAGAGACATTGAAGCTGAAGTTAACAGACAGGTGCTCATGTTTCGCTAATTATTGTGTAATTAAAAGTTACATTTTAATTAACAGCTCTATTGTGTATTTATAAAGTTGCTTCGCCAGTGTTATAAAAACCTCCATGTAAGTCGTTGCGTTAAAAAAAAATAATACCACGTAACAATATTTTATAAATTCCGTGCAGCCGGTAGACGTTAATTAATATTATAACAATGTATTCTTTGCAAATTTTATTCAAATATACTCTTAATGAGCTATCCGCTTAACTTGAAATCTTTTAATTAGACAAATTTCATTATAATATTAAAATTTTCAACTTCTCGTTGCCATTATATAGCCAGAAATTAACGTTTGCACATCGATAGTAGTATAACTGGACTTTTCCGAGTACAAAACTCCCCGCTAATTAAATCGAAAAACTTTCTTACAAAAATATTATCCATACATTCCATTCGTTTTAAATAAACTCGAAGAGAGCAAATTTGCCGCAAGCATACACCCGATATCAAGTGCGAGAATTTCTCCTGCAATTGCTCCAGTTATACATTTTCCGCATAATCCCAGTTCGCAAGTAGCGGAATCTTCGGGCAATGATAAAAGTAATGGTTCCCTCTCTGACCCCCCCGAATCTCTTCCCCGCCACCACTTGTTCCACCCTTTTTTCCTCGTAATGAGCGGATAAACTTTCCGCGGATTGCAGTTGAAACTTGCGCGCTCGTTCGAACTTCCACGGTGGCGGCAGCGGCTGTGAAATTTTCGCGATCTTCTCGCCGACAAAGAAACGTGCTACTATACGCGAGTTCATTGAAACAACGCGAGAGCGAAATTAATTCAAACAGCGCGCAAGAGCGAGTCTTACATTTATCGCGAAGTAATTCAAGTATTAACGCGACGGTAACTTTCGTTAATTCAATCTCACTCTTTGGAGGTGGAGGTTTAGTTTACTTGGCGCCGATACTCGCGAGAGAGGGAGTCGAAGATTTGCGCAGTGCTTCATACTCGCGCGATAGAAGAATGGGAATGAGGTTTCGCTTTGAACGAACGCTTTTCGTGCTTTGTGGGGGATGTGGTTGGTAAGAGTAAATGTATACTTAGGAAAATTGAATTCAGATAATTTTTTGGATTTCAAATAGGTATTAACACGTTTTATTAATCAATATTTTAGATCTTAACTTCTTAAGGACGAAAGTACTGCTTAGTATGTCTGGAAACTATATTTGAGAACATCAAAAAATTACTAGCTTTACAAAAATATAACTTTCGTAAAATAATTTTTAACTGAATGTTATTTATTTATTTATTGTTTCATTTTTTAAATCATGTATGCGCAATGGACAGCGAGCAAAATATCCCTTGTAAAATGTACGTAGAAAGTTGGAATTTGTTTCGAATGTACGTATAAAGCTTGTTGTGAAAAATTACTCCAAAGTACCAAAATTCAGGCTTTTTTTTATTTTATTTGTTAAAATGTTGGAATTCAATAACAGGCATATATGTAGTTCATTCAGTATAAAAAAAAACTAGACAAAACATACATTTTTAGCTTATTATACGATATTTTTGTCTAGTTATCACAAAACATGTTAAAATTTTCAAGGGAAATGAGCCTTTTTGAAAATCTTGGTGAAATTTTTGAAATTCTTGGTATACCAAGAATTCCGATGAAATATATCCAACTTTATTCATCATACGGAGAAGTGTGTGAAAATTTTTTGGATGGGTTTCATCGACTGGCATTACGCCTACAAGATTTTCAAAAAGGCTCATTTCCCTTTAAAATTTCGACATGTGTTGTCTAGTTTTTTTTTTTATACTGAATGAACTACAAATATTTTTAATGTGATTGGGCGTCAGTATATAAAAATAGGTAGAGATCCCCCTTAATAAAGTAGAAAACAATTTAAAGAATAAATGCACATGCGACTGTGCTTTCCCTGCGGGTCAATTTTTCAGAGTCATAAAAACGTACCTGTCGTCTCCGCTCCAGCGTTTTTCGTTGCTACGACATAACATCAAAATCTATCATGTGGCTGTAAATAGCCAATTAAAGCGCCAGAAAAGTGTCTTCACTCATCGGCTCATTACTTTTTTCAAGCGATGATATACCGCCGGAAAAACTTGTAACTTCATTCTTCGGCTCATTACTTTTTTAAACCGGAGATAAATTGCTCGACGATCTTGTAAGTTTGTTACACAACATGAAAAGTTACAACTGTAAAACCCTCACAACACCTTCTACATTTGACAATGCATAATATTTCAACCTCCTCCTTCTCCCATCATACAACTCAACCCCATACTTAATCCTCCCAAATCACTCTTAACTCAATGAACTATACCACCCATCAAATCAAAACAAAAAAAAAGGCTTGCCGGCTACACGCGCCATAACTCAGGCAGCTCTCAAACAACCTAAACGCCGTGTAACTTTCACTCCTATAAATAACCCCTCATCGCCATTACGGCACGCGCTCGGTAAAACCGAAACCACGTCGGAATCACAAAAACGCGAGCGCGCGACAATCACACATATATATATACTTACACCCATTGCGTATAGCGTTGCGCGCACATCACCCTTACGGTCCGAATTTAGCCGGCGGAGCTCGTAAATCTTCGTTTTCTCCTGCGCAGGCGAGCGCCGAATTACTCTTTCCTCGCGCTCTCGCGAGAGAGAGAGAGAAAAAAACGAGGAAGCGTGACGAAAAAGAGAGCGACGTGAGCGTAGCAGCAGCGCCGAGTAGTATCAAGTCGTTTATTTATCCCCGCGTAGCCTATTTCCGGTCGAGTGTAGTGTATATATGTACATGCAGCAGCAGCAGGGCGCGTATATATAGTGCATGCAAGGAGAGGAGGGTTCGTATAAGAGTCGTGGAAACTGTTCGATCGCGAGCTCATAAAAGTCGGAGGGGTGCTAGAGCTGTTTGGAATTTTCGATGATCCGGGGAAAGAGAAAGAGAGATTCTTCGCTGCTTCTGCGCGTTTTTTTGTTTCGTTTGGAGAGGAGAGAGAGAGCCAGTAGCACAATGGGGTCGCGGCGCTTGGAGTGGTAGATTTATCGTCGGGGTGCTGCTGCTCGTGGTTCCTCGAAAAGTTCGCGCCTCCTTTGTGATTCTAACGTGTGTAAATCGAGTGGCGTATACTATAGTACGGCGCTTTTTTTCGGGAGGGGCTGATGCCGGGGATTTGTGATAAGGACGTGGAATGGTGGTTTATTTTTACAAAATTGCCGTTTGACTGCTGTTGGCCTTTTTGCTATGCTGAGTGCGAAGAAGTTTGATAAACGGGAGTTGCATTGTTTGCGGAATTGCGGATGAGTGGGTTTTCAAAATAAACTAAGTTATACTTTTTAGTATTGCAAATCATGTTTATCTATCTTTTTTTCGTCGAATTGTTAACTTTTCAGAGAAACTTAATAGTTTTTTTAAACGTAATGTTTCGACAGTTTTTCGTCAATTGAGAATAATGTCTCATGTATAATAAAGTTACTTAAAAACGCATTAAGTCAAAAAACGTTTAAAAAATGTCCCTCTTTCATCCTAATGTTATTTAATTTAATCTAAAAATAAATGACACCCTACTTACATGTAATATCATAGCCCTCCTCACATCAAATTTTGATAAATTCAAGCAATAAAAGCCCCATACACCATAATAGCCAAAACACTCCGCTCATCTACATTTATTAAACCCCAAAACCTCGGGAACAAAGCGCATCATACATTTCGGCGATACATCCCCGAGCCCAACGAAATATACCGCTGACGGAACCTCTCCATCCGCAACAAACCACCGGCCATAAACCTAATGTACCCCATTCCTCATGTGACTTTCCCTCCTCTGCAATCGTAAACCTAGATTGCCCGTCGTCCATCCCTGCGCGAAGAAAAAACACTCCTTCCTCATCTTTAGATTGACGAGAAAAAAATCCGTAGACGATTGAAGTCGCAACGTAAGTCGTCGTGGCTGGCTTTGCTCCTAGACGCGCGGTAAGAACATCTGGCGGCCAGGTTTATTTATGCGCGCCGGCGTGTGCGTGACGCGCGCGGACCTACGACGTTTGACGCCGCGGCCCTGAAACATCTGTCCCCCCCTCGCGTATATAAGAGAGAGATTTTTTCTTTATTACGGGGTGTGGTAGTGAGTCGGACGCGGAAGAAGTTCCGTGGAGCGTAATGGAATTTTGATTCTAGCGAGGGCTGGGGAAGAAGAAGAAGAAGTAGGAGCGAGAGAATTTCCAGAGGAATATTGTTTTTCGCTGCATTCGTATTGGAAGTGAATTTTTCCGGTTTTTGCGTGTATGCTGGGTATTGAAAAGTAAAGGCGGAACTTTGGTTTGGCGAGTGTAAGAGGATTACAGTCTGCCAATAATTTACGATTTTATAGATTTTTATGAAAAATTTATGGTCTCTTCGGTGCGGGAGACAGGTTTCTGTGGAACACTACTTTATTGCTCTACATCTGTCAGCTTTTATGCTTTTTCAATAAATGCGCCCTTACAAGAGACTTACTTACTTATACTTACTTGAGTCTGGTTTATTGCAGAAGTTTTTAAATTAAAGTTCTGCCTTTCTCGCGTAACACTAAATATACATTAATCTTTCTAAAGTTAATTGAATATTATATGAAAAAAATATTAAAAATAAGAATTTTCAAAATGTCACGACAAAATTAATTACTTCACCTACCGTACACCTAATAAACAAAGTACGCTCGGTCGCGTGCACTCTCTCCTAAAATACTCCTTCGCAAGAAATAGGTCCATTGCCCTGTACGGGCGCTATAATATATAAACGGCGCGCGCGCGCGGAACGTTTTTATGCCTCGGAAATCAAGTGCACGTGGACGCCGTCGCGAAACTTGAGCAATAATACTTACTGCGCGAGACGAGTGGAGGAGCTTTTTGGAGGAAGGAAATTGCGCTCGTGAAGTTTTGAACTTCGCGGGCTGGCCGGAAGTTTCGTCGTTTTGGGTTTTGATATTGCTGTTGAGTTTTGAGTTTTTGAAGTGAGTTGATTAATTACAAGCTTTCGAGGAGAACTTTTGGTGTAATTGAAGAAAATTTGTGATTTTCAGAGCAAGTTGAACATGGAAATTAGTCGGAACTAAATGTTATTTAAATTTTAAAATGAAGTTTAAGGTTCAGGTTAACATTCAGTAGGTGAATATAGCTTGCGAAAATATTTATTAAATGATCGTATTTTCAAATGAAGACATTAACCTACTTTCTAAAGTTTAATTAGTGAAAAAATCACTAATTATTAGTTAAAATTGCTCCACACCGTCAAATTCGTGAATATATTCACTAATTCAACTTTAGAGAGTAGATATTAATAAATACTGCAAGTAACATAATAATAATACGTTAAGTAACACTAACAATAAAGTCTTCAATAAATTCGAACCCATCAAACCAACGGGGCGACCGCAACCCCCCGTGAATAATTTATCACGAAACGTACGCGTCCGAAGAAGTCAAGGATATACCAAAACGTTTCGCTGAATATCGAATAAATCGGCTTCGGGATTCCAATAATTTCCGATAACCAATAAGAAATATCGCGCGCTCACGCGTGGGATCTCCGATACCGGAATAATGGACGAGAAGAAGAAGAAGAAGATGAGATGGCAGTACGCACACACACGAGAAAGAGAGAAAAAACGTATATAGGATCTTATACCGCGCCGCGAAAGATGTAAGCAATACTCGGAACGCTCGACCTCGGAGGAGAAATACATAAAGGCGAGAGATTAAAGATGCATCTCTCCAGCTCTCTTTTTGCCCCCGTCGCACGAATTGACGTTTATAGCGAGAATTGCTTTGAAAGAGAGACATACTGCACTGCACTGCTCGCGAGCTGTTAAGCAATTTCATCTCTCGACAGTAGCGCGACGATTAATTCGTATTAAAGTGAAAAATTGAAGTTTATATGCGTTTTAGAACTGCGATTCTCTCTCTGTTTTATCAGAGAGTGTAATTTTTTAACTGAGAAAAGAATGCAGTCAAATACTAGACTTCGCCATGTTGATCCAGCACTTCTCACTGTAAAATTTGCTTAAAAATTAAGCAAATTCTCGTTAATTAAGCAAACTCTCTACCTCTCATGCTACTAGCGCTAAATCTGCCACGAGTGCAAAAGTGAATTCCGCTTATAACACGGTTACCTGCGCCTCTCTTCCTCCACTCTCCCAATTAAAGCATCAAAAAACCTCTCATCCACACACACACCAACATTATCACTCGCTTCGATATCTCCATATCTTCCTTATTATTCCATACCAGCCGTGTACACACTGCAGCCGCTAATCGGATACTATACGCTCGTGATCGCCGCATGGAAATCACGCGATTATCGATGCCACGACGCTGAGTGTACCTATGTATGCACACTCGCTTCCTCGTACGGAACGCTGCCAGATAAAAAAAAAGGTGCATCGCCGATGAGAAAATCGCACGCGCAGTCGGGATTTATTCTAGGGGGAGGAGGAGGAGGAGAAGGGCGAATTTTATATAAGCCGGATTACGCGTATAATTGCGAGTAATTACGGGAAGGGAATTTTCTCGTTTGCGGCCGATTACGAAGGTATGGGGGATTAAGGCCGGATTTGGATGGCAGAAGTGTGTGTGTTTTGTTCGGGTTTCTCGTTTAGGGTTAAAATAAGTAATAATAGTGGAAAATTAGTTTTGTTGCGGCGAATGAAAGTGTGATTATGGTGTAAATGATGTAGAAAAAGATTATAATTTGTATGCTAATGTATCTTGTCTCTTTTCTGTTACAGGTAAGCTTGTTATCCGGTGAATTTCAAGGATCAACGTGTAGCCCAATAACACACAAAAGACTGCGAGCAAAACGTAACGTTGACAGACCATTTATCACTATATACACGAAATAACGCGCGAAACTCTCAAACATCCCGTATTACAAATCACCAAATATTTGTGCCCCTAGATACAATCAAGCTAAATACTATAAATCCGCTGTATCAAAGAACATGAACATACAGTGGGTATATATAAACAACACAGCTCTCTCTCTCTTTCCAAATCTCATCAATCATCGGGTCCAGAGATCCGTTATTCACACGCGTCCCGGTCACCTGACTCCTTTTTTTGAATGATTTACCAAAAGCCATCGATTTTGCAAAAACATAGGTGCGCACGTCGAAACAATCGCGCCTCCACCGACAGCATCTTCTTCATAAACAATTGAAGCAGCAGCAGATTTAGAATTCCACGTCGGTTCGGTCAGGCTGCTGCTACAGCATTTCCGCAGATGTTGCAGCGCGAGTCTGTATACCTGGTGGTGGTGTCTGTCCGCCGTGTGTCCGACACATGGACAGCATAGAGAGAGGGTCGATATATACGCCCTTGATGACCCGAACGGGGTTGCGCTGTTGGGTAGAGTCGAAGTTGCGTCGTTTTGGAGGAAGCTGCGGATGGTTGATTTATTGCCGCGTGCGCTGTTTACTGAATGGTGAAGAGTTTTTGGTTGTGTATGTAGTTGGAGATGTAGTATTTTAAGAAGGTAAAAGGCGGGAAATAGTAATTTTGTAAGTATAAGTAAACGGGAAAATGGTTGAGGTGAATTTTGAAATTTTAAAGCAAGTTTTCTACTTAGCGAGGGTATAATGTCTTACGACCGCGAACGACGCCCAAATAGGTCACAAGGTGGTAATATAAAGTGCGCCGTCACGTACCTTGACAGTCACGTGATAATTTATATGAGGATCGCGTCATAAGTTAGTAAAGTTTGATGACTCCGAGTATAATGCACGCTGAGTTTGACACGAGTAGTTGGCAGCGAAAAATTAGTTGAGCAAACTTACCGTATAATGGAGCGAAAAATTACTATAGTTCATTGTAACTGCTTCGAATTCTCAAAAAAATTATCATACTTCGTATGAATGAAAATTCCTGTCTTTCTTCTGGTAGTTTTTACTATATTTATAGCAATTTTCACTATAAAGTAAAACGATTTTCTTTGAGAATTCGTATTTATCCCCCAGTCACAATAAGGTATAATATTTTTTTTTTTATATAATTGTTGCTATTTATCTATAGTCTAGACGACCTTTCGGCTTTGATATTGAAAATATATAAATTTACAGTTAGCAAAAATTTTAATTACTTTGGATTTGACATTTACCTCAATTAAAAATAAAATTAATTAAATGACCGAACGGCTGTTAGAGGTGAACGTAAATTTCGCTCACACCCAGGCGTTTTACTTCAAAGCCACAGGTTAATTAATGACGCTCGACATACTTTTTCAAGAGTGCTGTAATTTAGCCGTAATTGACGTAAATTAATTTTGCTAAAAGCATATATAAAATGCTGCCATTCCCATCTGAAACTTTTTTCCCTTCTTAATTGTTTCGTACGTCAGTATTATACATCCTCACTACTATATCTTACATACTTTAAAAGCGCTTTAAAAAATTTTTCTAAACGCATATAATATACCCACTACTGCTATTTCGTATTTTCATTTCAACAATCTTTCGCGACAGCAACTTCCTAACGCAATATACCCCCAAATACAGCTTTAAATCCCAGTCACGTCCACCTGGACCTAATCCAAACCGCCCCGACACTTCCTCATCAACATCTACCTCCCTCGTCCTCGAATTTCAGCCCGAACCAAGCCCCGACTTACAACTGTTCCCCGATATATATATCCAACCTGCGCGAACCCAATCAAGCAACGCAGCCGTGCCCAAAAAATCTCGGCGCTCCTGTATGTGTATATAATATATACGTGTCATCGACCCCCACGTGTCGCGCCCTCGAAAAGGTGTCGTGCGGGGGCGGGTCGCGTGCGAGAGAGAAAGCCTACTGTATACTTCCGAGGCCCGATCGATTTGCCCCGTCGAGAGAGGAAAGGAGAGAAAGAGAGAGAGAATAATGATTGTGCGATAGGAGGAGGCGAGGGAGTCTGTTTTCGCATTGGGGGTTTGATTCGGTTATTTTTGGGATTGGGTTCGCCTGATTGCGGTTTATGAGGTTTCTGGAACGCGGGGTGGCGGATTTTATGCGTGTGTTTTTTTTCCGCTGATGAAAATAGAATATTTGAGGGTTCTTTCAAGATTGTAGAACTTCATATTTTCTTACACAGCGTATGGATCGTTCAATGTAAATATCCTATCTATTTTTTTGCTATTATACCGAAGTTTTCGGTTCATTGAAGTTCGATAACTTTTCGTTATATTCATATCTTTCTCTCTGTGTGCTCATGCCTTGAAACATCTTGAATATGATGTTCTCTACAATAGCCAAATATTCCCTTCGCAAATTCTTACCGCTGCGCGGAGAGATATTCTCGTTTTTCTCCGCTAAAGTTTGTTATAGGTTGCCTATATATATATGAAAAATTCGCGTCCGAGGCACAGACTTTTAAATTCGTTTTTCGTGAGAAAGTTCGAGTGTCAACTGAGAAATACCTTTATGGAATTTGATCAAGATCCGGTTCGAATAGTTTGACGCAAGTGAACCAGAATAGCTTGGGTTACCCAAAATACCCCCGTGTACTCTCAGACGGGAAGTTTTATGAAGTTTTCGTCCCGCACATGTAAATTCTTCATAAAGATGTGATTCAGAGTCTATTTTAGCATATGTTGAGAAAATACGACGATGATAAACTTCAAAAATGTTTTTCAAACGTAGTCTTCGAAGATTATATACTAATGACGTTTCGATGTGATTGTAAGGATTGATTTATAGCCAATGCATTAATAAAAAGAACCTTATTATCAACATTACTTTCCACTTTCAGCAGCATTAAGAGTTATTCAAGATTTATTTTACGAATACTAAAAAATTATTATGGCATAAAGCCCGAGCAAAAGCACTAACAATAAAGAGCGATACTTGAACCACAAATCACCTCTCTTCGTCCATATAATATACATCCAGCGCGTCGCACAAACAATTCACCACAGCGCTAAACCCACTGACCCTCATCCAAGTAGCCATCTCTCCCCTCTAGCCACACCCTGTCCATACACATCGAAAACCTTCAATTTCGCACCTCCACATACGCATTTTCCACACACAGAAAAAGAAACAAAAAATCGCGACAGGTCATTGTTCCCCTCTCTCTCCCATCATCCCCCCCACCACCTCTCGACGTCTCCATTTCCTTTACCCTACATCCTCTCTCTCTCCCCTCCTCCCTTCCGTCTTCCTCTTCCGCGTGCTCTCTCTCCCCCACCCACCCACTTCCGCGTGCCACGCCTTGGCTCTACTCTCGCGCTCTCCCGGCGAGCTACTTTGCGCTAGGCGCGAGAGCTAGCAGGGGATCGATTATGTGCCGCTGCTCTCGTCGGCACAAGTGTTCCCCGCTATATATATGCGCCGAAAAGTGCACATACAGAATATAGGCGGGCAGGAATGCAGCCAGGCAGATTGCGTAATGGGGTCGTAAAGATCTTTATAGGTGAGATGATGACCGGCGAGAGGTCGTTGCTACGGAGTCGAGGGACCTGGCTGAGGAGGTCAGGGAGGCTGAGTATGAGAAGAAGAGGCTGGATGGTATATATAGATAGGTACGTGGAGGCTTGTTGTTGTTGTTGTTCTTGTCGTCGATTGGGCGACGACGACGGAGTTTCGGACTCGTTAGGGAGGTTCGACCGGTGGAGATTGTTCTGTATATAGGTAGCTGAGTTTAGGAAAATTCGGAAGGGTGGGTGGGTGGTACCGTATAATGATCGGTTTCTGTAGAGTGGAGGAAGAATTGTGGGTGATTTTAGAAGGTGCGATTATGTAATTTTTTCATGTCTCTGGAGTGAGTCATATATTATGCTTTCTTATGTAGAGTTGTGAAACAATAAGTGTAAAATTAGAGAATGAAAATAAATATGCGAGACTAACTTTTAAAATTATGAAAAGTTTATTAAATTCTTAAAATGGACTAAAAGATGTGAATTATTTTTACTTCAACGCTTTCAAAAGACGGCTTTTTCTCAAAAAGCCAGGTATTTTTGAGACGGAAATTTGAGAAATTTTGAATACATTTTGAGGGTCTTTTATGCATACTTCTCGAGCCGTATATATGAAAAGGGGAATCAACGTGGCGTAAAATAGTCTACATTTGACTTTATAATATTCCAACATCCCTTCATAAAGGCAGCACACATAATACACCTAATTTCCACAGCACTGCACAAATTTGCAGAACAATTACAATCCTATATCCTTCTCCCAAATAAAGTTACACAACCGTCTTTCACCTTCAGTTCCACAATTCACATCATCATAACCATCTCCTCCCACCAAATCCTCAAAAAAAATCGCCAGCGTATTTCAACGAAATTAAATTTCCCTCTTTTTTCCAATTCCGCGGAATGCGAGCACCAATAAGTCACACAACTCCACATCATTATTCCCCGTCGCCGAGTAGTTTTTCCGCGATAGAGTAATTTTTAAAATTAACCTCCCCCGACCGAGCGATCAGTCAAACACGCGATATCGATTCGACGTATACACCGCGCGCGATGAGGTGAACTTGAAACGAGACGCGCGGGCTGATTTCGCGAGTAATTATGCGCGTAGGGCTTGATTAATGGTGGTGTGGGAGAATTGGCGGGAAAAAACGAGTAACGAGAATTTGTTGTTGTCGGGGGGTTGATTTATGTAGTTTGTTTGCATCTCTTGTAGCCACTTGTTTTCCCTGTTTTTTTGGATAGATTTATGAGATGATTAGTGGGCTTGATTAACTGATGATTAAAAAAAACGCTGTGAAGAGGCTGTTTTACGAACGCAGTGTTTCGTAAAACATCGCGTTATTGGTCAATTAATTAAGTTGACGGACGAAAAAAAAACTAATCTGTAATAAACTTTTACCTCGCGTAATTAAACTGTTTAGTTTTTTTTTTTTTTTTCAATTTTGAAATAACTCGTTCAAAAGCGTGAAAATTCACTCGGTTATTTCCACTCGTAAAATTAGATTTATTCCCAAAGGCGAGAGAGAGAGGTTTTTCGTAAAGCACCGAAAGATATAGAAATTTTAATGAATATGCATGTTCCCTTAATTTCAATTTCGCCCTCTCGGCGCCTCTGTAACTGACAGTTTTACAGCCCGGCTTCATGTAAATACGAAGATAAACTGAGTTCTCACACCGGCCTTCCTTCTCCAATCCACCTGCCCCCTATAACATTATATATTATAACAACAAAAAGCACGCAACAGCAACAACAAAGCTTTAATAAAACTTATGTATACACAACACACTTTGGTGCCATCGTGCCAGTAATTAAAATTAATTCAGAATCCGGCAGCCCTAATATCCCGTTATATCGGATATCAAAGTAAACGCGACAGCGCGAGAGTCTCGAGAGCCGCGTGAAAATTACAATGGCGAAAATTGAAGCTCTCGGGTGGGTGCAGCGATTAATTAAAGCGACGTGCCGCACCGAAACTTCCCCGGACGGATATATCGCGAGAATTAATAATATGTATACATACACTGAATCGTTATACCTTTTTTTTCGTCAGGGAGTTGCAAGTTATACCGTTCGGAGATGAAGTGGAGTGGTAATATAGACCACGTAATGCGCGACGAGTTAAGTTTATGTGCTGTTTTAATAAACGCGATCGATGGGGTATTGTATCGAGCCGCGCTTACATAATGTAACGGTAAAAGGTGAATGGAGCACGCAAAGCGTCGCTGTTGACGGTTGCTCTTCTACGCCTAGTTGAAGCTTCGATTGTTTCGAAGGCAAAGTTGTCGATTGAATCACGCCGAGTATTATTTTTTTCCATATTATGACGTAAATCTACTCTCTCTCGTATTGAATGTACATATGACGCACTTCCCGCGGTCAGGAATAACAGCTGTATACAAAGTTTTCCTACATGTACCTATTTTGTCCTCATATACAGCTGCTAAATTTACACTTTATTCTAAAAGCTAATCCCTATCATCTCTTCTTCCCTTATACAAAAAGAACCCATTACCTATCCCAATCTACAACGTCGACTGCTATAGCTACTTGCATCGAAGAATCCAGACTCCCTAACGACTCGTCGTTCCCTTATATATATACCTTCTCTTTCTTCAAAAGAGCTTCTCCTTCGGCGTATCCGTCATAAACTCGAGTGCACCCGTAGCTCACTTCAGCCATGTACCATATATATATATATATTTCCATTCGAGATACGGATGTATATACAGCCAGACGCGCGCGCACATAGCAGTACGGTCTTAATTTGCCTTCGGGATTTTTCCGAGGGATTTGGTCCGGAGAGTGGCTCGTTAATTCCCGCGAGTAGAGAAGAGGCTTCCGAGGTGCGTGCTGGAGAGGCTGCATTGCGCAGCGAGAGTCTGTTTTTGGAGCCGCTGTGTATGTATAAAGGAGAATTAGGTCTTGATGATGGGGGATTGTGAGGGGTTGAATTGCCTGATTGGACGAGTGTAGGGGGTTAATTATGATTTGAATGTTTTTTTTGTTTATTGTGATGAATTATGGTTTGAGAAGCTTTGTACTGGGACTCGAAAATATTTATTGGATTTATTAGAGGCTTAGCATTGTCAGAATATTTTTTGTTGATTTAAAGGTATGAGGTAAGTTTATTTTGTTATAGGTTTCGCGATGAAGTTTCTTAATTTAATAATGTAATTAATTTATATAAGTATATAATTTAATACATTACAAATAATGAGTATTAAGCTCGATATACTACAATGTACAATAGATTTTTATCTTACACCATATCTCGTTACGTATAACACTACACACGCCATGGCCATTTTCGTTAATTAAATATGTCCTTCACCGTTATATTTTCTACTTCTTCATTCTATTGAATTATCCAAGACGTTTTTCGTCGTCTAGACCAACTGCCCACCTCCTCCTCTTTAATTCAATTTAAAAAGAAATTCAACGCGCCCGCCCCGCCCTCGCGCTAATTGCCGCACCGTCGCGCGCGCAAATAAAATTAATTTCATTTTCTCAAGCTCGCACATCCCAACGTAGGTATACATAGCTCCGTCGTTTGCCTCTCTGTTTTTCTCATCGAGAATCGACGCGCGCCATGAATAATCCAGCAAGCATGAATCCTGCGAAAATAAACAGACACACGATACCGCCACTTTTCATTGAAATCGAAACTTTATAAACACGCGCGCGCGCGAGTTCGAAAATAATTTTCCGCTCCTCGTGAATGTGAAAAATTTGCATTGCAACAACAACACGCGCGCATCGCAAAAAAAAAGAGTTTGCTATATAACTATGCAGCAGCGCCGGATATAAAACTTGCGCGCGTGGATAATTGGACGGACTAATGAATGGAAAAGCGGGCGGGAACGGACTATAATGAAAAAGTCACAACTGTTTGCACTGCGAAAATAATACTCGAAATTGCGTGAGAGAGCTTTGGAAAGTTCATCTGGCTGCGTAAATTATTCCGGCTATTAAATATTACGCGTATATACACTCCCTCCATATACAGAGCTATATAATGCGAATCGGTTCGGTTAAAAGCGCTCTGATTAATCCGGAAGGACGACGGCGACGCAATTGCGCGCAAAAACAGCCTACAGGACACACTCTATATATATAACAGCAATTATAACGTGGAATGTGTACCTATATATATATATATATCGGAAGAAAAAGAGCGAGCGCTTCTTTCCTCGAAAAATCCCATTGTCTCTCGCGTATAATAACCTCATTATCCACTCGTTATATATATCGCGGCTCTCGCTCCTCGTAAAACCTCGGTTAAGTAGAAGCGACGAAGTAATTGAAAAATTGAAAAGAGAGCGCGACGAACAGAGCGCGGGGGTTATTAGTGCCAAGAGAGAGGGACGGTATATATATACACGTCTCGATTAATTTCCCACCCCTTTTGTGCCATCAGGAGCTCAGGCAGAGTGACGCGCGATAAAAGCCTCGGCAGTGTTTCGCGCGTCTCTGTTAACTATGACAGATCGATCAAGGCCGCTCTAGTAGTTTAATCCTCACTCACTCTATATCGAGCGACGACGTCTCAGGCAGGTAATTGCATTGCGCGCGTTGAAAAGTGGATTTCGCGAAATTTAGTGGCGCTCGTGGTTTGTTCTCGAGGGAAACTATATGTAGCGCAGAGTGGTCTGCGTTATAAGCGGCGTTTGATTAAACGAAAAATAGTTGTGAGTTTTGTTTGTTATGAGATGATGGGATTTTCGCGGAGGGTATGCTTTGTGCATGCGGATAGAGAGGTAGGGCGAACACGTTTGATGGTAGATAACTGAGGAAATACCTACTCAGTTGAGAGAGTTGTTGCTGTTACGAATTGTTCGGATAAAGTGAGCAGCGATATATATACGATTTGTGTTAGTGAATAATAAAATAGTGGATGTAGTTTTGAAACGTTCATTTTTTATGTTTCACGAGAAATAAAGTTTTTATCGTATACGTAACATAAACTCAATTCAATAACAAATTTAAAAAGCACTTTGTGTCGTTATCTTATCTCAAAAAATATTACCATTTTTTTTTTTTTATTAAAATTGTGTAACACCACGTCGTTACCTCACAACACCGCCACTGTCATATACACTTTACTATATCACCGCGGTTCTTCAGTTCCCCCAGTACTTATATACCCCACAATCGATCGATTCACGCAAAAAAAAAACACCCATCTAACCCCGTTCCCACCAGTCCTCAGGAATATCCCATCTCTCTCGCATGTACATCCTCCTCTTCCTTTCCGACCGTTCTTCTCTCTCCCTTTCTCCCATTCCTTATACACATCTATATATACGTAACGCGCCGCCGGAGATTATCCCGCGCGCGGACGTTTATAGCGCGCACGCGCGCGCGCCATTGCTATAAGATCACGCGCGTGTGCATTGCGAGTAGAGGCCTTTGTGCGCCGGGTTATTGACACTGGGACTGTAGATGTAACGGACGCGAGGTATTATCGGTGGCCTTTTCATAGCCATTTGCATGGTTTTTTCTTTTCGGAGGGTTAGGGTGAAGGATATAGAGGTGGGATTTCTTTGGGTGACTTGGGTGTAAGCGTTATAAATGTTTTTGAATTCATTTCAATAAGATTCATAAAATATAGCTGAAACCTGTTTTCGTTAATTGAGGCGGCTTCCATTACATCATCGATCGCGAAATGGCCGGGTTAATCGAGCGAATTTACGAAGAAAATCCTTTTTAGAAAATTAATCGCACACGGTGATGTCGAAACACAAAGTACATATAATTAAAGCCCAAACGTATATACATATATAAACGTAATCTTTATCTTAAGTATGCAGCACCATCGCGTTTTTATCTATAGTGTACGTAAATTACGGTCATATAAGATGCCCGACGCATCCTCGTATAACCGTGGCGGTGCTTTTTACACTTTACGAGGCAGTAGGCAGCATATATATATTCGACAAACAACTTTGTCGCGCGAGAGATCCGTTTCGCAAGAGATATATAGCCGGGCAGTCATCAATTTTTCGTAAAGATTAGGTCACCAGTGCATCGCGCCAAAATGATATACTCGCACGCGGCCGTAAAATAACCGTAAAGATTGGCCCGAAAACTTATCGGGGACTGTCCTTTTCCTTGGTATATACACTACTAATTGCACTACGTAACGCGAGAGTCGAACCTTTTATATAAGGACTTTGGTGTCTTCGAAACGAAGAGAGCCGCGTGCGTATTATTATGCCAGCATTACATCGCGCTGAGCAATAAACTTCAGCGTACACGCGGGGGCGCGTTTTGCATTGTTAAAGCACCGTTTTGCGGTCGCGACAAGTTCGCGCGCCGTAAATAACGCTTTACAGTCCCGCGGGATATTAAAGTCCGAAAGCTGCGAAGCGACGACGACGGCAGCCCATTACCTCTTCATCAGGAACCGGTTACACACCTCGTGTGTGTGCACCGCGACACATTACTATACTCTCCTATACCAGAGAGAAAAAGATACATTCTCCAATCAATATAGTTGTACACACGCCTCGAAATCTCAATTATAATCCATCCGTTGACTCTCTAAACGCTCGTGTCACACATATATCTTAGCCCCGCGATATCAAGGAAAGAGAAGCGAGCTTACGCCGGCATGCGTCTTCATTACGCCGGTTCCGCGAAGGTAACGAGCGACTGTAAACACACAGGAAGCGTCGGACGTGTATATGTGATACACACTATACGCCAAGGGCTCTAAGAGAAGGAATGAAGAAGGAGAGAGAGAGAGATAAAAGAGGCATAGGCCGGCGTCGCGCTCCAATTTCCAGCGGCGGGCGATTATGAATTTATGAAGCCGAGTCACGAGAGGAGCCGTTAATCGGGAGACGTATACACATACATATACGAGCGAAGAAATGTGTCGTAGTGTGTCGGAGCTGCTGCAGCGGGAAATCATTTTCCCACGGTATACACGCGCGCCTATCGGCCGAGAGAGAGAGATGTGGTAGCCGTGTATATACCTTGATGGAATGTTGATGCTGGTACACACGCACACACGATAGTTTTTTTTGTTTTTGCGCTGTACGAGTTTTATAGATTTTTACTACATTGTATATGAATTTTACAGTGGAATCACGTAGCGCTGTACATGTATAATGAAAAATAGGGAGAATTTCCTTTTTTTATGGAAATAAAGCGGAGGATTTTCCGAAAACAATGGAAGCTTTTGTGCCCGCGCGTAGAGGGGTGAATATGAAAAAAGCAGAGCAGTATAGCATTGTAGCCGCATCAGCGCCGCGCGAAAAGTTCATTCTTTCATGATGCGATTTTTGCGCGATGACCTATATCTCTCTCTTCTTCGTGAATGACGAACGTTAGTCATTCTTTTTTCACTACATCCCTATCGTTTTTCATTTTGTAACGTATTAACGTATAACGAAAAAAAAGTGTTTGAAAACGCGAGAACCATTATATATACGGTAACATTCAAATGAACCATTTCGAATGCCGCACGTAGCCGCTCTATACACTGGCAAGCGCAACGATAAAATCATTAGCCAAGAGAGAGCGAGCTCGTAACGAACGCTCAATTAGCAAAGTCCTAGAACACTCCCTACCCTCTCTCTCTCCCTTATATTAATCGCTTTACCCGGACGCACTTACACGCGCGCACGTGCAGCGCACTATATACACACTCCCACGCGAAAGAAGGAAACGTCGAGGGCTGCGCCTCCATTGATCGCGCTGCGACAAAACGTTCCACCGCAGCAGCAGCAGCCGCGGCAGCGGAGATAATAAACTCGGAATCTGAGAGAGAGAGCGCGCGAATGTGTGACGCAACCGATATGATTTACGATCGAGATATACCTTATACTACAAGCTGGCGCGTATATACTTTCTTATCCACATGTATAGCGAGAGAGCATAGGGACCTGATGCAATCGCGCATGCGCTCGCGTTCGTGTAATATGTGTGTATCGAATCTTGGGGAAATATTGTCCCTTCCGCGATAAGGCGCGCCTTTGTTCCCCGGGCTCTGAAAAGAGCGCGGGTAGTATATAGGGTGAGCGGAACTGGCACGACAATGAGCTATCGAAGCATAAGGGGATAAGTTGGAGAGCAGCAGCGTGCGAGGTTTATTAGGAATTTAGGGCTTTTATTGTGCGCCAACGACGACGTAGTCGAGTCTTTGTACCTGGTGTATAAGTAGTATATACTGTCGAGGAATTCGTGGATATAATAGTGGGCGAACGTATATGATAAGGTTTTGTTTACAAACTTTCGGCGTATAAGAGGCTCGATTTCACGCGATTACGTGTGCGGGTTTTTGGAGAGTGAGGTATCGGTAATTTATGGTACAAAAGTGAAAAGAACAAGCTGTATAAATGAGATGTAAAAGAATATAACACGTATCGATAGGTAGATAAATCGCGTCGGTTACGAATGAATAAAGAAGAAAAAGCCCATAGTTTTTTCCCAAGACGCACTTTCGATCGGTGGATAACTCAACGCGACACTCGAATTAGCATTACACAACTCGCGCGCGTCGATAAACACAAAAACCCGCTTATAATCCATGAAAAAAGGGAAAGTCCTTATTCTATATACAAAACCAAACCCACTTAAATACCCATCCGAGCGCGAAATCACACACTCTACTCGTATCATTCTTGGGCAACTATACTCGAGAGCGCCGCTGGCGGTATATATACGAGGGAAATCAGATCCGTAAGGACAGTGCGCTCATTGTGCTCGCGCGTCAAAGTGACCCAGATTCGCGACGCACACGCGGAGAGTGCATTTATATTAGCGCTGAGAGAAGCGCTCCAGCCACCTGACGTTATAATTCGATCGGTTCGTTAAATTAGTAAATTGCCTGCTCATTTTGTCGTCGTTATATGTGCGCACGTCGCAAGTATATATATATGCAAGTTGGTGGTGCTGCAGCGTATGTGTTACGGGAGCCTGGAGGCTGACGTTCGTTGTATTGTATACGAAGGTGGTGATTAAATTAATCCGGTTGGCTTGGAGGTGTAATTGATTCTCTCTTTCGGGACATACACATATATACACGTGGTGGTATAATGATGATTGACTGTGTGTGCTCTCGATGACGTCGAAGTTACTTTTGTCTCTTTCTCTCGATTTTTACAGTAATTCGCGTGTGCTGATTGTAGACTGTCTGCTGTCTGCCGAGTAAAAGTTTTTTGTTTTTTACCAGTGTACCGTGAAAATATAATGATTGATCGACGCGTTAATTAAGATAGCGATCGTTAATTATCCGCATTGAAATCGTATATATACAAATGCTAATTCCGCTCTCGGGTTACGAAAAGAGCAACTAGACACTGTAACTGTACAAAACCAATAACCAAAGCGTCAGCAGCCCATCAACCGAACTGTAACCGAGCGCAACAGTCAGTCGCGTCGCGCCCTCTAATCCCAAATTAAAACCACTAACAACCATCCCCGGCACATGCACCAATTCCCAGCAGACAACCTCACCCTTTAATCGTGCCGCCGTAGCAACACATGCGGGCGCCCCACATATCGGCCCCGCCGCAATCTTCTCCATCTATTTCGGCTAATTTCGTGGCGCTATCTTATCGCGCGCTGCGTTAACTCGATTTGCATGGCCGCCCCAGGGTTATACGCCCGCGGGGATCGACACGAAAAGCGCGGCGAGCGAGAGGGTAATGAAGATCGCCGTGTGGGATATATAGGGTTCGTGATGAGGCGCTGCTGTCGATTTTAGAATGGAGATTGTGTAGTAGCAGGAGTTGCTGGTTTTTTATGCGTGATATTGGGTGTGGATTGGCGTAGGGAGATTGATGGCTGGAGATTGGGTGGTTGGATAAGGATTCGAAGCATGTTTTAGTGGGGAGATATGGCTGGCTGATGAAGGAACTAGTTGGACAGGAATGAGCTATTGGAGTGGAATTGATTGTAATTGTCATTGTGTGGTATATGAGGATTGGCGAGAATAAATATGACGAATAAGAATGCTGATGCCGCGGATTCCAATTTGCTTGCGTGAGCCGTTTTACTATACTAGGAACAGATTCTTCGAATGTAGATGTCAATAAAGTACGATATTCTTCGCGTAGTCGCCCGTGACTCTCGTTCTGTCATTCGCGGTCAAGATGATTAATGATACAATCCTCATTTCGATTAATGGAGCCTAAGAGAGAGAGAGAGGAACATAAAATTGAATTATTTCTGCATTTAATGTTTCATCGTCGAACGGTTACTATATACGTACAATAGATCGTCGCCGACCATCTATCTCTGCGGATTTTGATGGATGATTTGTAGAAAGATTTTTTGTGCCAAGAACAAAGAATGCGCTGATATGATGTCTCGAGTGTAACAAAAGATTTCGTTGTTTGGTTGCAAAAAATACCGGGCGTAACTGATGATATTTATTGCTCAAGAAAATTCTATAAATTTAGTTTACTATATAATAAATGTTATACAACTAAATAAAAAGCAATCGTTATATACTTGAATCACTTTACTTTATTGCTACATCAAGAGACTACTGTTTTTAGAAGGAATAAAGACGGTTATCATCTCCATCATTCTCCACTCGCGCAAACTTCAACGCCCTTCCGCAATCGAATATTCATTACTATAACGAAATTCTCAAGCCCATTATCAAACTCATCATCTTACTCTTCGCTGCCAGAGCGATCGATCTTTCGCCCCGTTATATCCCATGCCAAGTTTTCCACTTGGCACTTTGGCCATGCTGCTGTCGTGGTGAAAAATCGCCTTGAATTATGCGCGCGATATATTTATGGCGCTGCGGACGTGGACGAGATTCTTCTGAGAGTGCAGTTTTTAATTGGAGCCGGTTGGCTTTATCGTCCTGGGTCCACGGTGGAGTGTATATCGGGAGAAGTAGGTAATTGAGGTGGTTGAGAGATAGATGGATGTTTGTTTATTTTCTGAAGCAAAGGAGGTGAGTTTATCGTATACGATATGAAATTCATCACCTTTATGATAGGAGTTTCGATTTTTTTTGTGTTGTACCTAATACCTTATGTTGAATGAATGAAAGACTTGCCAAAAAAGGTATCAAATATTGATAAATAACAATATATTGGTAATAATCCAATCGTATAAAAATGTAATATTGATATTATTTGGAATGTTTTTAACTTTAATCGTTTTGTTAAACAATGAAATACAAAAGGATTTTGAATGGCAAAATGTGATTGCAACAAAAACGTAAACATTGATTTTGATTTGATTTAGTCTAAAAATAGATATAATGACAATAACATTAATTAAATATCTAGAAAACATTTACTTCATGACAATCAAAAACAAGAAAATTCTGCTCTAATTTAATTTGTGAAAATAATAATTTATGAAGATGTGCATAATTTTAAAGTAGGTTCATGTCATTTGTGATTAATGCGGTAGGCTATATAAACTTGATGCAGAAGTGATTAAAATTTGCTACTTTAGAATTTCATTGTTAAAGTTGCGGCATTATTTCCCCGCCTGGCTAAATAAATAACACCAGGTACCATAATAAACACCTAATGCTGTTTTCATTAATTTAATTAAAGTTGGCAAAATATATACGGGAATTTAATTTGGTGAAAATTCAGTTTTCATTGGGAATCCTACTAATAGTATTATTATCCCGGTAATTCAACAACACCGTATTCGACTATTTTCGTTATTATAATAATTTAATGACGCCGAGCTATAGAAAGTTATAAATGCTACATGAAATATTTAGCTGAAACGTTATATTATGAGCAGTCGAAATTTCGAATTAATTATTGTACTCGTGACAGATGAAAATTTTTAAATATTAAATACAGCTACACAATACAATTTGCCTGTACATTATCACAACTTCCACAACTACAATTATCGTTAATCAACATTGATTTTAAATCCCAAAAAATACATAAATCCTCAAATTTCATATCGCAACCAAAGCACAGCACCCCAATCACTCACAAACACTTTGGTAAACCTCCAAAATAAATCGCCGCGCAATTACACGACTGTGTACCCCACACACGCGCACACAACCCCGACTTTGAAAAATACCTCCACACAGCATCCGGTCCTCCGAAAACGACTTCATCCTCGTCGCTGCGCAGCAGCCTGCGCGTGCACACACACACGACATACGTGCGCTGCAGCTTAATGAAGGCGCGCGCGCGCGTGTTCCGGGCACCGGCAACATCCGTATGCGCGAGGCGTACGCGTGGGAGGAGGAGGAAAGCAGGAGAGAAAGAGAAAGACATTTGTCGAAGCGTCATAACGGATATGCGAGCGTTGCAGTGTTGGGTCTTGTAAGTGGCGGGGAATAATGGCGAGCGAGGTTTTGGTGGGTTTTAGACTGTTGCTGATGAGTTTAGTAAAATAAATGTCAAGGTATTTTATTTTTTTAATTTTTCATAAGTATATTTTTATTGCGTAAAGATGAGAAGTATAAAGTATACCGGAGTAAAAGCCACAAAGAATAGCGTACATATACGGTTCCGTGTTTACTCTCTTGCGTATACAGATGTTATCAGCGAGAAGGAATTTATTTGAATGGAATTAATTTCAAAATGGGAGAGTATATATAACGTGAGTTTATACTTTCCAAATTCCTCGTATAATATAAAGTTTTAATTCAGAGCGAATCTTGAAACGTTTTCATATCATAAAGTTTTCAATTTAATTAGTTCTTATCAAACGAGTGAATCACAATTATAGCAGAGTATATAAAGTATAAATAAATAAAAATTGCATTTCGTTGGAATTAAATTTTCCTCGATTCACAAAGTAGCACTTTGTTCAATTCGTTTTATCGTCCCCGACGCAGAAAAGTTAGAGTTCGCCGAGAGTTGCGTATGTTATACACTTGCGCTTGCCGAGCAACTTGTTGCAATCCTCACATAAATATGTATAAAAAAGCTATCGGGTTAGTCACGTATATATACACACACGTACGTACGTGAATCACGAGATAACCTCTAATCGCGCCACTAAAAAAGTCGAGCGTCTTCAAGCAGCGCGGCTTATTCCTAAAATAGACTCGCAACATAGCGCCTCGTTCTATATTATTCCATTTGCAGAAGTAAAAACGTCACATTTTTTGCCACTCGCTACACTTACTATCGCTATAATCTCTTACCACCACCGTACGACAAACAAAAAAAATATATTATAGATCAATAATACTGTTATAAGAGCCAGATAAATCAGAGTATCTGCGCGAGAGACGACGACGATGATTTACAACGATACCCGCCACTTTATTACGCGCGCGAAAACCGTTCTATCCCTCGATACTTTATTACACACGTATGCGCGCGCAACCGTTAATTATGCAAATCGACAATAATCCGCCATAGAGCGATTAGAGGGGACAACATTTTTTTCTTTTTCTTCATCCTTCCGCCGCTATATGGAACGAGTTCGCGCTCTTATCTATAATGAAATCCATCTCCTCCTCGTACTCGCGCGCGTCTGGAATCGATGACTTCGCGCCTCCTGTGTGATAGGCTCCGAGACGACTATGTCACTGCAGTGTATGTGCGAAAAGAAAAGCAAAGCAGAGAGTGGGCAGACATATATAGTCGACAGCGAGAAAAAAAGAAGAAATGAGCCAAGCAAATAAAGCCGACGCTACTCTCTCGGGGGAGAGAACACACGGCACTTCACCTATTTTTCTCTCTCTAGCGCTCGCTACTGCTCTGCGACTATTATCCGCGAGACTCTAGTTTTTCGCTCTACACACATATACGTACATGTATGTAGAGGAGAGAGGCCTTTCTTTTTAAAGCCTGCGCAGCGCGAGCGCCCACTCTTTTATCGCCGCCTGACGATGCATTTCTGGGAAAGTGCGCGCTGCTGCTGCTGCTCAAACGGGCCGCTCGCGTATAGGGCAGAGGGTTTTCACGTTTGTCGAGGGAGAATCGGAAAAAATATTATGCGGAGAGCGCCGAGGAGTAGATTTTCGTCGCGATAACGGAGTTCGCGAAAAAAGAGCTGCGCGGTGTAGTAGTTGGCAGAGAATATTTGTTTTCAGCTGTAAGCGGTTTGAAAGTGTTTTTACGAAATAAAAGTTTTTTCAGATTACGTTGAGTTTAGTGCGGTTTCGTGGAAAACTCGTCACGAAAAATGTTACGTTTCCAGAAATTCAGCCATATTTTTAGACTTTCAAAAAGTAAATTTTTCAATCTCGTGGTTTTTCCATTCGAGTGTACCAACGAGCAGCAGCTGCTTTATCGCGAGTATATAACTCGGTGTGTTTTTATTTTTAATTTAAAAAAAAGAAAAAGACATTAACGATTAAGGCTTATCTGCCAGCTGTGATATAAATTTTTTAAGAGCGCGCACTGCGCTATTTCAGTACACACGCTACCACCACCGCCGCCGAGTGATGCTAAAACGCGAAACGGCTGCGCTGCCGAATTAATATTCTAATAATTTTTTTGCAATCTCATATTTCAGCCGTGAGTTTTTAGGGAATTTCGCGTTCATGAATAAACTATAAGAGAGCCGCGTGTTCTAAAAAAAGAAAAAGCACCAGCGTGTATAGCCTTACGATGGAGTTTAAAAAGTATTTCGAAAAGTTCTAACGGCGATGTACGTGGAATGCGAGCGATTCGATGCGCCGAGAAGAATTCTTTCCCCCCTTCGTGTGTGTACATATATATTCTTTTTATTTTTGCGCTTCTTGCAGAACTACGACGAGGAATGATCGGGAGAAAAAATGAGTATACGTCGTGTGTGTGATGTTTAGAAAAACTTCTCTAGGACTTTGTTATCGTAAATCAAGGCTTTTAGCCGCGCCGTCGCTACTATCACGTCAGTCTAACTCGATATAAAGCGAAAAGAGTGCGAATAGTTGTGCCATCGGATGGCCAGAGCGAAAAATAAGGCGCGCGTTTTTCGTCGTTATAGAACATTGTTCGAAAAGTTGCGCAATAAAGTTTACGGCCGGGGGGCCATTACAGCCGTTACTCTTCGAGTTTTATAGTACACAAAGTAAAAAGAAGGTTGAGAGAGAGAGAGAGATCGAGAGAGTAAAAAAAAAATGATGAAACTTGAAAATTTATACGTGCAAAACGGGAAAAAACGTCAAAGATCGTCATTAAATTTACACGTTCTATTTTTTCTTTGAAGAGCAATATGTATATGTGATCGCCATTACATGGAAAATAATTACTTAACGAGTGTGAAGGGCACTTGTAGATGTGTCTATATTTTATATGGCTTTGAAGAAGTGGAATTTTTTTAATGTCAAAGTTGATGATTTGTTTTGCACGTGTAAAATTTTAATGAAATCCTTCGTAAGTTATTTACTAACCATACATATATATAGGTAAGTAGCTTGAATATTCATGCTGCAAACAAACAAATTTCATTATGTATATTATTCAAATGCCAACAGTACAATAACAACCTTTGTCCATTCTTAAAAAACTATGGTGGGATGTTATGAAGCATTTAAAGATTAATGTGATTGGACCGTATCAAATATAGATTTGAATTTTGAAAATCAAGTATTTAGAACTACTGAATAATAAAAGAGAATAAAAAGACATTTGATTTTTTTGCTAAAAACAATTTTGCTAATTATCATTCAAACTAATTAAAACTGAATCATCATAGTGAAAAATAGCGTTCATAACCTCAAAAACAAAAAAGTTAGAATTCGCTAGTACATAAAAAACAGCTGAAACCCTGCTAGAAAATAGGCCAACTTCGTTGGTTAACATGTTAATCAAATGGAAGCATTTTTACTTAAAATCAACA
>UXGD01001457.1:0-34698 GCA_900474315.1 Torymus auratus
TGCTCCCGGTGAGGATCGAACTCACGACCTTAAGATTATGAGACTTACGCGCTGCCTACTGCGCTACGGAAGCTATGGGTACCTTGAATTTCGCGTATATTTGGGATTTGAATTTAGATAAGGTATTTATAGATATAGCTTCGTACCTATTATACATATATGTATAATAATTGTGAATTTATATATACATATATTATATATATATATAAATTATATTCAACCGCGGCAGTGTGCATCACACATACTAACTATTATTAACTTGCATAATATTATATTTTTGAAGTATCTCTATAGGTCTAAAAAATAATCAAGATAATTGTTCTATTTTATTATGAATTTTTGTATAATAAATTTAGTACGAAATAATAATTATTTATATATGTTTCAAAAACTTTTTACACGAATGTGAATTGTCAAGAATTAATTATTGCTAAAGGTTTGTACTATTTCACAATATTTCTTGGAAAAAGAATAGTTATTAATATTAAAACAAAAATGTTTAACTAATTATAATGAAAAAATCCATTTAACAAATGAAAAATAGAGCATAATATACTTTTTACAGTAATTTTAAAAGCGGCTATAATTGAAATTTGATAGAAATGATATAATTTCTTAACTAATTAAAAAAAATAAATAACTCATTAAATTAATAATTGGGGATAAATTACTTTGTCTCTATGTTAGAGTAATTTTTATATTGTTTTCGATTTTATTATACTTAAATAAAAATGAATATAATGTGATAAATAACAAATTTAGAATGTTTATATCATAAATCCATAAATGGTTTAAATTGACAACTGGATGTAAATAGCTATCGAATATCAATTTCACAGCATTGTATTTTCGAGATAGATGTTCGTCATGCTCCATAAACGAATGTCATGGTTTTGTCCTGACAATAACAATAAAAATTATGGCGGACATTATCGTTTCTTTTAAGAATTACCTATAATGATTTTGCCACTGCAATCATATTTCAATTGTCTCTACTTTACAGAAATTTTATTTATTACAAGCTTAATTTCAAGATTTTTTTTAATGTTCATAAGATTTATTAGAATAATATTTATTTCATAGGCATTTCTTTTATAAATATAACATTGAAAATGAAATCGAACACTACAATTATAAATTTTTCGTAATAAGAATACTTAGTAAAGTATAGGCAGTTACATGAATCAAAACGAGAACCTCTTTTTTTTTAGAATTAATTTGAATCCTAACAATAATTGTGAAATAATACACAACGCCTGTCGCCAATTATCGTCGCAAGCTGAAATGGAAAACTTTCCATCGACGTTACATAAATACATCGCACTACTCACCGAGCGCATAAATGCATGAAAATGCTCCACCTACCAGCAGACAGACATTTTCCTAAACAAAACCATTAAAAATCATAAAGAATTCCACTTCGAAAAGCTCTCTGTACAAAAATACACTTTATGCAGGCGCGGGCGCGCATTGAAAGGGAATCGGTTCTTGCGAAAAGCCAAGTTGCATCACACACTCTCCTATCATCTACTTGAGGCTCGAACGAACCACTTGAGACGCAAATGCAGCTCGGCGCTCGAGAGTGAAAAAAGCGCGAACGTAAGTGCGCACGCGGCATGTGGGAGAAAAAAGAAAACTAATCGCCGCTGCGCGCTCTCTAAACGCTACACACGCTGTCGCATGCATGCGCATATAACGTATATATGCAACGCGACATCATGCGTGTGCGGTCAATTTGCGTCGAACGTCGATTTATATTGGACACTACTATGTGCACTTTCACATGCAGTGCTATGGTAATTAAAAGCGACTAGGTTCGTTGTGAACGGCTTTTTATTAGAAGTATAACGTGATTGACTTGTTAAAGTTCGATGTTGTTACTCGGAACTATATATTTTAGTTTTTTATAGTGATCTTGTGTGGAATGCAAATCACATGGCTCTTAAAACTTGATACCTGCTTTAATTATACTTTTAAAAAATGTGGTTACATTACGTACAGATATATGCCATTTAGATATTCAAGAACAAATAATTGCTTCCATATAAAGTAAATAAACAATACTATATAAGTAATTATAGTTTTTATAAATATATTATAGTTTTCGCTCAACATTTTGCAATCGAGTAAAGTTTAAATAATTCTATATTTAAAACTACTATAAGTAAGCTATTCGTTATTTACACACAATGCCAATTTCCTCATTCCCTAAAAGTTTAAATTTTTCAATGCTACAGTCAAGACGTGTCATTAGTCCTCAAACCCATAATTAACTAAACTTCCAAAAAAGTGGTAAACCATCACGACAATCAAAGCTCCAAGGCGACAGTTACATTTCCTACTTCCAAATCTAGTTTCAGCGCATATCCTACTTATTCCAGACGAATTTCCCAACCTTTCCGAATAATCCTCGTCCATCTCTCATCGCGCACCTCTGCTCCGCTCAAACCTATTATCAAATAACCAGCTCAATTTCGGCCCTAATACCTATCTACACGCGTTTCCCGCATTTCAAGCGCGCAAGCATGCGGCTGCGCACTTCCGCCTCTCGTTCTCTGCTCACCGGCAGGCGGCGGCAGAACCCGTTTCGTCGTGTGTTCTCTCGGCGGCGCAGCGCAGCTGATCATGGCGTCATGGCCTCGCTGAGTAGGAGCGCGTCAAGGAAATCCGCGCACCTTCCGCTCTTTTAAAAGAGCACATTGCAGTCTCCGCAAGATTATCGTCACGCGAGCGTGTACGGAAGGAGAGAAAATGCTTTGCCCGGAGGTCTGGGATTTCGAGGCCCCGCAGCACCACTTCGAGTACAGCAGCGGTGTCTACGGGAACGAAGTAGAGGCGATCCGAGCCCAGAGCTTTAACTCCGTGGTGAGTTTGAGTGCAATTCCTTTATTGCTGCACCCGTCCGCGCCGAAAATGCATCGCGCGTCCGCAACTAGTAGCCATACACAGACATACACATACGCACGTGTGGGTATATATAAGTATGCATGTGAATATCGCGTGCCCCTCTATATATCTACGTCGCGCACGCGAATGAGACGGAGACAGAAAAGAGAGAGAGAGAGGTTATATATTCGCGGAGGCGAGCGAGAGCGAGTGGCCGCGGCTCATTGCGCTTTTGCGCGGCGAGAGGGAAAACAGTGTGTGCATGTGCGCGCACGGCGCCCGTGCGGAGGCTCCGATGGACGAGACGTGCAGTGCGTATTTATATATAATACATATCTAGCTCTATCTCATTATTCACACGCTTTTACTTTCTTCGGGCGAGTGTGATATGCGTGCCTCATGTCGCCTATGTAGTACTTATAGTGCTTTCTTCGTGCGTAAACACATGCAGAGTTCTCTGAGCGACGATGGTTTTTTTATGCCGCGTGTACTTATGCGCTTTGTTCAAATTGACAATGGCAGGTAGGTGGGTAGAGTCGTAGGTGCATATGCACGTTTGCGCCGCCGTGCCTTTGTTTTTTTCCTTTGTGCGACAAGCGCGCACGGGGAGTGTTTTTTTGTTTTCTCTCGTGTAGCTCGCTTTGCCGAGAGTTGGTTGACATTTCGGAGCAGACGGTGTGCGTGTGTGTGTGTTGGAAGCTTGGAAGAGAGCGTCGATTCGCGAGGCGCGCACGCAGTGACGTTTTATTTTCGATGCTGCCGTCTTTTGAAGGTGGTGGTGGAGGTGCGCAGTCAGTCGAGGATGTTGTAGCCGTCGGTGAGAACAGCTGTTGTCGGGGGCAAGGCAAGGCGCTTAAATCGCGGCTTAACGTTTGTGTATAAATGTCGCGAGGTGCAGGTAATCGTTGCTTTATTATTCATTGTGTCCGCGAGTGACAGGCGCTTATTGGGCGATTGCTGCGAAGCTCGTGTATCCGTTGGCAATTTTGAGTGACAGTGACGGGTCTTTGTTTCTTTTTTTATTTTTTATTGTGGATTGTCGATTCAGTCGGAGCGTGCGGAGCGGTGTCGGGATCGCATCACGCGCGTGCAGTGAATGTTTTGGAACTGAATTTTTCTGATCAATCAAAATTCCAGTGTTAGATGTTTGACAGTGAATTTATATTTCAGTAAAG
The DNA here is from genome assembly GCA_900474315.1 of Torymus auratus. Classification (NCBI taxonomy): domain Eukaryota; kingdom Metazoa; phylum Arthropoda; class Insecta; order Hymenoptera; family Torymidae; genus Torymus; species Torymus auratus. Next base: position 4,062 of record UXGD01001457.1, read on the forward strand.
GTATTTTTGGAATGTGTTTTTTTTTTGTCAGTAATAAAGGAATTGTTATTCTTATTTTAAAGTTCAGTGCTTTTGAGTAGTATAAATAAAGACTTTTTAAGCTGAAAGTATTATTAGAAGAACTTTTAATACAAGATAAAGTTGGCTTTGACTTTGCCAAATTTACTCTTTTTGAATCATTGACAACATTATTTTTGGACTAAATTTTATTATTATTTAAAATACGTTTATCTTATTCCTCTTTTATAGTTTTAAAATTTATTGGATAATAAAATGTGAAAAGCAGTAGTAATACTTGAGAAAACATTGTAATTTATCGCATTCTAAAATATAAAGTTTAATATGATTTCACCATGCAGTATCTCTAATTACATGGTATTACTCATCAGCAATGTTCATTTGATTCAATTATTTAATTGTTTGACGTAAGAAGAAAGCACTATACATTTAAGAGTATATATTTATGTAATTTCGTAATCATTTTGGATGATGGCCAGGTGTCTGCGGTGCTTCCTAACATAAGCAGCATTCCGGAAAGTTTTATTGAAAACATTTTAGAAGATAGTGATTATTATCGAATTAATGGCCTACGTACTGTTGAACTGATCAATAAGGAATTCATCGAATCATTTGTTAAAAAAGGTTAGTTTTTAATATTTCTTACTAGAAAATACAACCCAACATATAACTTTTTATAACAGTTTTAAATTAAAATATTGAGTTTTAAAATTCTTTATAAGTACTTTTAATGAAGGATATATGATTTGTTTTTAATAACAATTTTTATTTAATATCCAAAATAACTGTTATTTTCGTAAATAATGTAATTAAAGAAAAAAAAATTGATATTAGTCACATAAAAAACCTATTTTATGAATATTTTTAATAAATAAATAAGAATCAAACGTTTCCTAAAGATAAATATTATTCAAAGTCGCATCAGAGCTGTCTTTTTTATTAATTTTTGCACATACTTAAACTCTTCAAACTTTCACACTGCGCAATTTCTTGAACATTAACGAAACCTGCATTAAACTTCGTTTTTCAGGAGCGCTAAGCTTGTTGAGTATTGGCTTAAGAATAGACGTCGACGACGTGGCTGCGATAACTCCGAGCGGTCACTTGGTACTTAACCTGGTGCGCGAGAGCTACCAGCAACTTGGCATTGAGGGGAAGCCGACAATTTTCGAGCGCAAAGACTACTCGCGCTACGGTAAGTCATCACGAGAGCCGTGTCAAGCCTAGATGTCTAATCTAAAAATAAGAGATAAATAGAGATAGAGATAGAAATGCCTAAGAAGCATCAAGTGCCGTCGCTGCGCGACCTGGCCCTCAGGTCGGTGGGCGAATTCGTCACTGCCTTCGGTAAGAATATTGTCAGGCCCATAACCGTACTGTCCGCCATCGATCTGCAAAAGGGCCAAGCCTACCTGCAGACACTCCTCCTGTCCATGCGACATCTGCTCAGCTCCAATGTGCCATGGCATCTCTACGACCGAATGGCTGTGGAGACGCTGCGCGCTGTGCGCAATCTCATAAACGAGATAAAGAACGCCTACACCGAGAGGTCGACGACCTTCATGGCCGAGATCAACGTAGCCGTCAATCTCACCCGGGTGATCGCCCATCCAAGCCTCAAGTGCATCGAGTTCAGCGCCTGGCCGAAGATAATGCGCCACACGCTCTACGACTCGCTGATAGAGATGACGGGCCTGGAGGTACTCGACCTGGGCTCAGGCTCCGCTGGCTGGAAGACCTCTGATATAGAGAAGATCATCGTCACCGCCATCAGCGGCATGAAGAATCTCACCTCGTTCACACTGTGCTTCGACTGCACCGACAACATCATCGCAGCTGTCTGCCATAACTGCCCGAAGCTCCAGAAGCTCGACGTCACGGCTTCGCGTTCCGTGACGGACCGTAGCATCGCCTTCCTCCTCAAGTGCCAACAGCTGCGGGAAATCAAGTTACTTAGCACGTCGGTGACGGTGCCGGGATACGCGAGCCTCCTCCTCAATCACTCGCGTCTCGAGGATATCGGCAGGTGCGACGAGTTCGGCATCGCCCTCGAGTACATATTGCGCACCGTCGACAACTTCGACAAGCACTTTCATTTGCGGGCGTTCGAGTGCCGCAACATGGAGCTGAAGGATCTCTACCTCCTCGTCGACATGTGCCCGCACATAACGAGCCTGTCGATGCTGCGCGACGAGCGCCTCGACGACCTCACCGCCCTCACTGCGTTCACCGATCTCAGGGAGCTGAAGCTCCTCTCCTGCGACTTTTACGACAATGGCCTGCAGCCGGTGCTCGAGATAATCGGCTGCAATCTCGTCAGTCTGCATCTCGAGCACGTTGGCGAAATCGATCTCAGTGCCCTCGTCGACGTCAGCCAATTCTGCCCGAATTTGCGCAGCCTCGTCTTCTACAATTGTGAGTTCCTGGCCGTCGCCTCCACGAGGCATCGGAAGCTCAGGGTGCCACCGTTCAAGCACCTCGAGAGATTGAAGTGTGTCGTCGATTGCGCCGATACGCACCTCGAGTTCATAATGTCGCACTGCGTCAACGTGCGATCCATACACTTGGGCTCGTCGACGGGCATCGGTGACGCCACGATTCAACGGGTCTTCGCCAAGAATTGCATGACCAAGCTCGAGGAATTGAAGATTTTGTACAGCAATGATCTGTCCATGAGTAGCGTTCACTTGCTCATGCAGCACTGCGAGAATCTGAGAAGGCTCTCAGAACTGGAGAGCTGGGATGGTATTTCGCCACAGGAGCTCGACGTGTTCAGGGAAGAGCTCAGGATGAGAAATGTCGACTTGGATACTAGTCCGACCTTGTCGTTAGCATGAGATTTTTACACACGTCACCGAAGAAGCTTAGATACATTATTATTTTTTTTTCCATTTTCGTTCTCGATTCGTCTTTATATCGAGCGCGTTATGGCAGTCGACACATTTATAGTCACGAGATTTTCAAATCCATTTTTGATATAACACCAATTTTTTCTTAACGTGGAATCGTATTTAGACGCTTTATATCGTAGTTTTTGAGGATGAAAGTATACATATATATTTAGAAAACCATTTTCTAAACGATAATATTCACACTTATTTTTGCAAGAAAAAATTTACAAAACAAGTATCTTACAAAAAAAAGGAAGTATTTTGCATCAGTATGATAAGCAATAAAACTTGCAGAGACATTAAAGATATTTTGATTTTTACTTTTTTGTCATTCGCGTATTTTAATTTATATTTAATTTATTTTATAAAATATTTTACTATTAATATGCTCTCCGGAGTAGACTTTTTTTTAACACATTTTTTTATGTTCGATATTTTTTTTTTTACTGGTCTCTCGCAAGTCGTGACAATCGATTTGAAAGATGAAAAATTAACCCCTGGCAAGAAATATTATGAAAGGATTCATAACAGTCTGGATAAGCTTCTCGATTTGAAATTTGATGTTATAGTATCATGGGATCCACCAGGTAAATTATATTTCAAAGGTAGAATGCACCTAACAAGTCATACATTTTAATTTATTAATGATATTTAATGACTTTTCTTTTGTTCATGTAAAGTGATCTTTTTCTTTCTTCGCAAATGTAATTTGTCTATTTACATAAGACATGTTTTCTAGACAAATTGCAAAATTAATATGTATGAATTTATGGTGTAATCTACCCCTGTATAATTAATCGGATTAATATTAAATCATTGATATACTTGACATATTTTAGAAGATAGAATGTGTCCATCTTCGATAGCAGCATGGTTCAGTAAGCGCGGTTACTCAGTTTCTGTTTCCCATCAACAAAAAATTCGGCGAGCTGAGTATTCGCTTAACATTCCAGTAATTAATGATGGATTCAGTCGTGACCTGTTTTTCGAGTGGCTCGGAGTTTTTACTATTGGTGGGAATTTGTAAGTTATTTTTAATAATGTTTCGTTTAAAACAAATTTTAAAAACATTAAATATGCAATATGTAATTTAAGAATGGTTTCATTATTATAAGGAAATGTAAAATTTTGACCAAACTTCTTGATTAAAAAAAAAAAAAAAAAAAAAATTCTTATAACATTCAGTAATAAATCTTTAAAATTTATAGGTAGTTTTTGAATAACCGAATGCCTTGAAGATCGTGTTTTTGCAAATAAATGTTTGAAAATTAATTTATTGAACTATGCATATAGTATGAATTACGTAGGATTTCACATCCCCTTTAGAGATTCTTATAGTTGACCTAGATGAAGTTTACTATCTTGTCAATTCTTCAATCGTTCATTGGTTTTATTGCTATCTTCTTAGGAAGTAAAAAAGTATGTTCTACTTCTGAAAAGAAGGCCAATTTAATGGTTAAAGTAATAGGAAATTACGCGCGGTTTTTCTGTATTCATTAACTTGAAATAGAATTCGCGCAACCAACTTTAAAAAGAAACTTCATTACTTTTTTAATTGTATCAATTTACTCACGGTAAAATGTTCAACAAAGAGATAATGATTATTAAAATTATATTTAGACTACAACATAAACACTAAAGCAATATTTTTCTCATTTGTTTTTCGCTCAGATTATACATGAACATGCTTTGTAAACTTGTTTACAAACATAAATAACAATTTGCACGTATTGATAATACATTATATTTTTACAGGGTGAATGATGGCGACGAGGCTGAATATGTGAGCTCGTACAAATGTCCGACCCCCAATATGAATGTTGGTCAGGTTCAATACCTGGAGTTCAGGGGTTTCTTCACGAAACGGAAAATCGAAAAAATTTATAATATTCTGAAAGAGTTTGTGGCTTCGAAAGATACGACGTTGCCATGGTGGAGTATGGACGTGCAGGGATTCCCCGACAGTCCCGTGAGCTGGGGTCTGAAGGAGCACACCTTTTATACGGACGGAGACAATAGTTACACAATGATTCTGTGTCCTAGTAGTGGAAGATATATTTTACGAAGGAGTTTAAGCTCAAATAACAAGCCAAAAATCACACAGTGATGATGTTTTTTCATCTAGAACTTTGTATTTTTTACGTGTACATAATTGTATAATCAAAAATACGAGAAAGTTTGCATACATTCGCAATATTTTCTCTTGTATTCATGCGATAATCATTCACCTATTTTCTCTGTGGCTGTGTTAAGAATAAAGATTTTTCAATACTTTGGAAATCGCACGTGTTCTTACTTGCTAATATAAACTTCTAAGAGTGACAATCTGAAGAGTTCCACCTTTACAACTGTGGCCTATACAAAAATTAATACTACATTCAATAAATACCCAATTAATATGTAATTTATTTTTCTCACAGGAATTTTTTTTTTTTTTTAAATTACTTGACTTTAGATTGTCACCCTTCATTTTTAATACATTGCACAAATACTGCTCAATCAAGCAAAAAACTTGTAAAAAAATTAACAAAATATTTTACGTAGCTTAAATAATTATAACAATAACAACGCAGTGAAAAAAAGTGCTGGAATGCGATGGCTTCATCAGATCTCTACAATGCTTTATATTAAAGTTGCGTGCAAAACTTCTTAACTTTCTATCGTCGAGTATTGGCATATTTTTCGTATATTTTGAGCGGAATGTTCTCAACGATAACTCTAACAAGGCCTGTTGACTAGACATAATAAATTATTATTCTTCAATAATTCAAAATCCTGACGACAATGGAACTTATAACCGCCAAGGGCGTTTGAAGATAGAAAATCGATGGCAAGTCTTCACATAACCAAATGTGAAGTGTCGGTATCAAATTTTAATTTGGAACTGTGATATAAGTCTTCTATGCCTGAACCCATAGACAGTCGTGATTTTGAAGATGCCATCAATTCACAAATTTCATCTAAATCCCTGCTGTACCTATGGAAGAATAATTAATTTTACTCAAATAATTAATAATATATTTGGCAAAAAAAAAAAAAAAAAAAAAAAGGAAAGAAGAGAAAGCCATAAAGCTAGGAAAAAAAATTGTTAGATTTCTTTATATATTTTAACCGTTAGGTGCCGCAAATTTTTTATGGAAGTAGTATTTTTGGGAAAATTTATACGTTATGTTAATTAATGTAAGAGCTGGATGGAGTTTAAAATTTTTCTGGAACCAGTAAAGTGGCATTTGTGTCAGTCTAAATTTTAAGGAGACGTCAGCATAGGTATGCGGAAAAACGTGCCTCAATAATTTTGTATTTTTCGTTATTATTTTTCATTTTTTCATGTAGACTAATTTTATTATTAACTGCGTTCTTTAAATGATTCCAAAAAATAAATAATCACGATAATTTACAAAAGTTTCAATCTAAGCTTTAGTATTCCCTCAATATTATACTTTTGGAGTAAAAAGTAAAGATAACGTTTTAATTCGATAAACTTACCGACTAACTGGTCGGCTAGGATTTTCTGAAGAATCGCCAGAAGCTCTAGCCCCGAACTCTTCTTCATCAAAATTTAATCTAGTATTAGTACCTGAAAATAAAGTTACAGTCATTAGTATTAATATAATAATAGTAGTAGAATTCGTTTAAAAATAATGTTTAATTCTAATATTCATACATCATCAACAATGATTCAAATAAATTAATCCCGAAAGCAAGTACATCTCAAGGCAAGTATAAGTTAATTATATGTTAACAGCTTCAGTGCAGCGGTGAAATTTTGAATAATTTAATACTTTTTTGTACACTTGCACGATTTTCGTCTTTTTTCAACCTAAAAAGTGCCTTTTTTCACCGATTAAATAAAAAAATACTATATTTGCCCGGCGTGTACACAAGAATCCTTGAGCGCCCGGCGGGCGCAAAAGGTGGGCTTAAATGGATCCTTGTGCGCCCGTCTTTTGCGACAGCTACTCTAAAATTCCGTAAAATCGCAAAAATTAAAGTTAATCCACTATAAATTTGTGAATGCATGTTTTGTATGACTTTTTATTCAGAGATAAATCCAGTATAAGTACTATTTTTATTTAAAAATGAACACCTCATTCGCATAAATTTGTGGCGGATTATTAACAAGTTATTATTATTAACTATTGTTATTATTATTATTTTTAACAAGTTTTTTTTATTATTTCTTACTTAAAGTATTTCGTTCTCTTATAAAGCAAAAATCAATTTAGCCGTGATTTTTAGGCACAGAAACCCCGAAAATCAATACATGAGTCACAAAAAATTCTACATCTAGTAGTGGGCCTTTTGACCTCGTGTATTTGCAGTATTTGTGTTCGGTTCGCGAAACGCACTCACCTTCGGCTCGTGCTAGCTCACCTACGACTCGTACTTCAAACTCCCCACTCCGTCTAAAAAGGCCCACTTTGCGCCCTAGGTACACAATATTATAATATTATAGTATTAATATTATAATATTATTAATATTATTCTTACAATATTTATATAAATACTTTATTATATTTTCATGTATAACTATTTTTTTTCTAATAATTAAAAACAAAATTTTTAATATAATTTATGGTATCTTACTTACCAAACCGCACTGAATCTGTTAATATTTTTAAGTTTTTTATTTTATGTACCTGCAGGGAATAACATCGTATGTTGTAGCAGATCTCCGCTAGTATACGGCGCGAGAGTATCCTCATCTTCATCTTCTGGAGGAGGTAAGCTTGCAGCCATAGTGTCGACGTTTATAGACTCAACCATGTCAAGCCACTGTTGATTATGTGATCGAAATTTTTCAACCTTTATTCTCGCAGCCCAGTCTTCATCACAAAGCTATAATAATAATTTCAATAAATGCAGTTATTATAATTTCATAAATAAAAATCCTGAATAAAAATTGAAACTTACTGCAATTACATCTAAGCAAGCATCACATATTTTTCTAATGGCTGGATTTTTATCGTGCATTAAATCAATCAGGTAACCTGGCGCTTCTGATAAGAAAAACAAATTTTACTTAATAAACAATGCTGATTTACATATTTTTTTGCGACACTGCGTAAAAATAAGATTTTGCACCCGTTTTATAAGGGCTTGTAATGCTATTTTATGTAATCCTGAAAAAATTGTTTTTGTAAAATCTTATGTTCACGCACAGTGTAGCAAAAAATATCGTATGCGACTGGGGCGTATGATTTAGTCACTCGTGTGATCACACTAATGAATAAAATCGCATTTTACCCCCTTGTTGTATAATATACTATCATTAGAAGCAGAAATGAACAATTACCATTACCAGTGTCGCGAATTAAATATTCCCTCGTCGAATCATGTTTTGATATTTGATAAAATACGTAAATTATTTGCAAAACCATTTCATCGTCTTCTTGCTTTGCTGTTTTAGTACAAGTCAAAATTTAATTAATATTACGAATTGTATGAAATTAAAATTCTTCTAATAAAAGCGTTTCAGTGAAATAAATATTGTATAGAAAAGCAAACCTTTTAACAATTCTATTAGGGAAAGGAGCATATCTGCTTTGCACATTAACTGAGCACAGTCTTCATCTGCTGCAGCAGTACCTAGGAAGATTATAACTTCAAGGACTAAGTCGTCTTGAGCTTTACCTGAAATTGATTTTAAAACAATCTAAATATTAATACAATTATAAATTTGTTTACATGCATGTGTGTGTGCATGTGGGCTTTTACAATTACTACTTCAATAATATTTTTACCTGGAACAAGTATGTTACGTATCCATGGGATCAGATTACATCTTTGAAGAATTTGTGAATAATCTAAATCTGGTAATGCCAAATTTCCCATTACACCAATGATTTCTAGGACAAACTCTTGACATTCAGATTGAGTTAAAGCCATAGCAAAATCGCCAACAAACTCCTACAGTTAATTTTTTATATTTATATTGCCCTTTTAAAACTTTACAATAATGCATATCTAACAATGAATTTATTACTCACAACAAAATGTTCTTTTGTAGAATCATGTTGCGAAATATTTCTGATAATTTTCATTAATATTGCATTTTGATTTTTGAATGCTTTTTCCACTAAGCCCTGTAAACGTGTGTTTTGTACCATCATTTCAGCATTCTTAGCATTTGTCGCGAGATTAATGCATAACGCAATCAACTCACGACTCATTTGGTCATCATCTGATTCTAAAAGCATATCTGTCACCTGGAATGTATAAATAAAAAATTTTTAATGGTATAATTATTATTTAAATAAAAAATAATTTGTTGTCCTATGTACATACCAAAGGAACACAATCAGTATTAACAAACATAGCTTTTACTTTATCATCCAAGCTAAGATGATATAACAACCCCAGTATTGTTGATCTATTAACCTCATCTACAGGTAATAACTTCACTAATTTTGGTAAAAGACCAACTCTTATGATTTTTCCTCGAAGTTTTGTATCAAATGATAGATTAAATAAAAGTTTTAAGGTACTTGAGATAAGATCTGCATTTGTGTTGTGGAGAAGTTTTGGCAATTTTTCAATTATATTTCCCTCTGCCTGGTGATATCAATATAAATATAAATAAAAACCATTAAACACATATATAATATTTAAATTAATTTAAATAGCATTTTTATTACTCACCATATCATCTTTATTTTCACGAAATATAGATAATTTTTTTAAAAACGTTACGACCAAAATTAAAAGATCAGTGTTAGTTCTATCTAAAGTTTTTAAAAGCATTACAATCAAATTTTTCTTCCTCATCTTCTTTTCAACATCAGTACTTTCCGCAATATTCAGGAGTAAATAGAAAGCAACTAAAAATGACATCATTATTATTTTTATATACTTCAATCATATGAACGATTTTTAAACGAGTACCAACCTTTTAATAATTGTTCTTGTTTCTTTGTTAAATTTTTAAATTTCTTACGACTTTTTTCAAGGTCGTCCTTTAGCCTATCAATTTCAGCTTTTGGTACATTTAAAGTACCATCAACGGAACGTCTTTTCGTTTGCAAATCAAGAGGGCCATCAGCACTCCATATATCGTCCATTATTTTTACTTTTTTGTCAGATCCATCTGTACTCATTGTAGGAAGTAAACATAGACCTGTACTATTTTCAAAATACCTTCTACGTTTTTCTAGATCGTCTCTCCATTGATCATATCTGGCCAACTCATAATCAATTATGTCCATACAAAGTGAACCAATCTATTAAAAAATAGTTGAATATTCTTTACAATAAATAACAATTTACATGAATCTTATTCTAAAATACAAAAATACATACTCTGTACTCTGAAACAATACTGTGAAACTGACTATAAGTTGAAAAACAGAAAAATATGTAAATAATATTAATAGATAATTCAATACTTTTTTTCCAGTCTTCTCTTAATACCCTTGCTAAAGCACTTAGTAGGGATTCTGAAAAATTAAATGGATTCATAAGTTTTGTGCTTTAAGATTTGTATAAATTAGTTTACTACATAATGGCTAAAATAAGAACAATAAAAGAACAATTTAAGGAAATACAATATTGATTAATAAACAATATATACCATTTTTTGTCAATTCTTGAAGATTATCTGGTATCCTTGCTAATTGTAAAATCAGTGATGATCCTTTTATCTTATCAGGTATTTCATCATAAAGTAATTCAATGTAACTATCTATATTGCTAATAACGGCACGCTCAGTATCTCCACTATCTGTATTAAGTGAATGAGATGACATTGGTCTTGGAGGATGACTCGCACTTTCACCATCTAAAAATATATAATTTAATAATATCTTACTTGTTCTAATCAAAAATATGAAATAATAAGATTAAAGAAAAATGTTAATTATTATTACCCTCACTGTTTGTTTTACGATTTTGAAGGTAGTATATTAGTTGCTCTACTTCGTGTAATTTTGATTCATGTATTAGACTACATTTTTCTATAACTTCTTTAGCAAGTAACGTTACATTTGTATCAGCATTAAGGCTTTTAAGTCTAATAATTTTCTGGCACTCCTGAAATATAAAAAGTAAAAGCCATGTAAATTACAAGTAGATGAAATACATGAAAAGTAAAGATTTATAAAAACTAATGATAAAATTTCTCTTACCTTGCGATCTCCCAACATCGGGTCTCCCAGTTCACCCAAAATAAGAGCTTCAACATCATAATTGACGACTAATGCTTTTTCTGTTGGATGAACATCGAGATTTCCAGACCTTATTTTTCTAAAACAAATGAAGAAAAAAAAATAATATACCATCATAAATATTTTAAACTATAATTTTTCATGTTCATTGGGACAAAAGTGTTTAGAAAAAATATTAAATAGTTTTTACTTTTTAACATTAACTATAATTAAGTAATTTGTAAATTTTTTGATTATTACAATTGCGTTATAGTGACATACCTATAAAAAAATGAAAAAGAGAACAATTTTATTCAAACTACATTATTCCATAGTGGCTTTGCATATGCCATTGAATGACATTTTTTACAAATTAAGGGAATGTTTGTAAATCTATCAAGAATATTTAAGATCTATTAATGTGTTGCTGTATCAACAGATTGACTACGCTTTGCATGATATCAAATTTAAATGCATTAGTTTCTGAATGAAAACCATTATATTAATTAAAATCAATTTAATTATGAATTTAAATTGAAAAAATGTGATCAATTCATTTTGAAGCAGCAAGTCGAATTTGGAATAATGTATATACTATTTTACAAGAAGCAGTAACTCCATACAACAGAAACAACAAAATAAATCAAGAAACAAAACAAAAGTAAGAAAGCTCGAAAACCAGCAAACTCGTCACTTGCAGCATATAGGTTATGCCGTTGTTAAACAATCGAGCGCAACAATCGACAGGACCTTCACCCCATGCAAGTCGACCCAGCTTCCGAGAAACGCTACAAATCATCCTAACAAACCCACCACGAACCTGTGTCAATAAGAAGCAAGACTCACCTCTTGAGATACCTCGCCTCGTCCATCTTTCCGCCTGCGAGCTTTCGCGCAGGGCGAAAAGCGCTGCGGGCTCAAAGCTCCCTCTCCTCCCTCACCCTCCCCTAAAAACTTCCTTCGCTCGTTACACGATATTACACCACCAGCACACGACAGCTCCTACACGGGTGAGACGTTGGCGGCCGCCCTTATAGCCGAGGACCGGGCCATAACGGCAGTGTACCCCGGTGAGGTGCAGCTGGAGAACCATGTACTTATATGTATATCGCCGCACGTCCGCAGGTGGGTACAGTATGCGCCACGCGTATTATGGATACTTTATTATTAGCGGGCGGGCGCAGGCAAGACGGAGAAGAGCGCTCGCGCGCGCGCACGTCACTCGCGCTGCTGGATTGACATTTTTATACAGGGGCACCACGAATGTGCACGATGGTCTTGCAGGCCAACACGCGACGAGAGGGAAAAACGATCGAAGGCGCGCGTCGGGGCGCTGCGCTCGAGAGCCGGCGCACAGCTGACTATATAGGTACCTAGGCGAGAGTGGTTGTTGTTCCGGCGGCGGTTGCTCGCGCCAAGGGCTAGTTTTTCGGCGTTTGCTTACAGTATAAGTTGTTGCTGGGAGTTGATGGTTCGACGAATTGGTGTAAGAGTGGAAGTGATATGATGGCGTTCAACCGAGACTGCGATTGCTATGCCTGCCTTTTCGTGCACATATTGATCAGGATATTGTTGTGCAGAGATTTGAAGGGATACTTGCATATGCATTAGCATGGGTAAGTATTTATGTGGTTTTCTTTAGCACTTTAAGTCATGCTGTACGACCCATATTGGGTCGTAAAAATTTTGAAACAAACTGTTTCCCTGTAGTTATGTACAACCCAAAGGGGGATGTATTTTTTCTTTAATGAAATTGTATAACTTTAGTTCAAAAGAATAAATTATTTTTCATATTAAAAAAATATAATTTTATTGTTTCAAAAAGCTAAACAAATTGGCATACGAGTAAGTAAATGCCTATATATCTTGTCAGCACTTAAAGTGTTAACTCGCAAATAGTACGATGTCAATTTGTTGATTTTAATGGAAAGAACGTGATGATTCAAGCAGGAAGTTGACATAGGTATTGGTAATTGCAAACCTCAAAAAGTTGTTACCTACCTAGGATACCCATATAAGTACGAGAATTCATTGCCGTTTAGGTATGTTCGGTAAAAGTTTTATTTTGAACATCACCACACCCCGCGTTTACTAAATCTTAAATTATTTATTTACAATAAGTGCTTATAATTCACGATTTATTTATATTTTTGTTTATAATGCTTGTAAATAAAATTATCGTAATATATACGTTTTCACGTTGGTTCTGTCATAATCGTATAAAACATCTATATACCGCAAAATTATCGACAATAAGTTTTTTTGTAATGTTGAATCTGTTAGAAACAATCTAATCAATTTATACAAATGAAATATTTCAATAGCTAATAATATAATAAAGGATAACACAGCTCAAATTACTAAATCAAGAAAAAATAAAATTGCGAGCCAGTATATATCTACGTAATCACTATATCTATTGTACTATTTTTAGAAAATACGTTATAAATGTATTATAAAGCTGAATTCGTTAACCGTACGTTAGATTTCGTGAAATTTATGTAGACTAGTACATTAAGTATGTTTAAAGTAAATTTTTTCGAGAATTTACTGATTTCATATATATTATATACATCGATATCAGAAATAAATTTATATTTTATTTTAGCTTACCAACGTTTCGTACATTAATGACTGTTTATGTATCATAACAATGTTCATTATAAATTTCCCGTAAAATTGAATAATAAACAACATAATTCATTTCGATGTTTTTACGGTATCCCGAATACCTACAGCCAGGCGCTCGAGGACTTTTTCAAGTAACGTACCAATATATTTATGCAGATGAGATTTATTTTTTTACGTATTCCTTACTGAAAAATTCGATGTGTTTTTCTGTTCTTTATCGCTTTTATAGTATTTCAGTGTATTTCTGTATACTTCCAGAAAAAAAATTTCTGCTCGACGGTGCCGGAAAGCGGCAACTTCGTTTCGCGTAGCGGTCAGAATGTTGGCGATTTCCGGCCGGAGGGCAGAAAAATAGTACACAGACCATATGGCCAGTAAAAGAAGAAAGCCTCAGATCACATGTAATTGTCGGCCGAGGCGAAGCCAATTGAAAAAATATATTTTTTAACGACGTGCATGAATTTATGAACAATTATATATAACTTTCTGAGTTTTGAATAATCTTTAATTTTTCCTTTGGCTTGTCCCCATGAAATTACTCAAGGAGCAAAATGAGACCTTGAAAATTAAAATCGGTTAAGAAACAGAAAAGAATCCCATAATTTATCAAAAATTATTCGTAGTGACAATGTCTACTTTTTAAAATATCGCCATTTTGAGAAAAAATTGAGAGACATTCTCTATCTTTATCATTTTTAATAAATAAATCACATTAAATTTTAGGTAACCTCTTCATTTAGCACTGCTTTGATTAGTGAGTCTGAGGAGAACCACCTTAAGAAAAATTACTAGGAACATCTATAGTGTCAAGATTTAAATCAACTTATAAAGGAATAAGCAACAGATATCTAAGAAGATTGGAACCTCGGCTTCTGCCAAAAAACTAAAATTATAGATCATCGACTATATTTCACTAAAAAAAATGTTACTCTATTGGACATCAATAGAAGCGTTGCTTCTTTAAGCATTAGGTCAGGGCTGCATGTACTGATATTGTAACATACAACCAGTATTTTGGATTTCTCAACACATTCTACATTTATCTCAGTACGCAATCATCTTGAGAATGATAATTACAAACTAATTGATACAGAGGCACAAGAAGGAGTTCGTATAGGGGAAGGTGGAGCAATATGGGCAACGGGGCGATATAGGTTTTGGCGATATTTAGAAAATGAGAAACTATTTTATGGGTCATATGGGTCCCATTGATTTTCATGGGAAAACCAATATCGCCCCACCTGCAATCCTCATGAGGCGATATGAGTTTTCCAGTGATCGCCTTCGTTATATCAATACATTTCAACATCTTTGCATTAATATAAATGATGAAGCATATTTATTTGTAGATGGAGAATCGCTGAATACATTAGCCGTGTTACAATATTTTTGAAAGTTCGATTATTGTTTTTAAAAGCGAAAATATCCACATCGCCCCACGAAGTGCCCATATAACCCCACCTTCCCCTAATACACCACGAAACAATTTAACGCACTGCTGTGGCGATGGCTGTTGCTGGCACGCGTGCTTAGTTTACACTCTTGCAGAAACATACATTGAGGCATCAATACTAATGTTTTTACTCCGTTTGATTGAAGGATGAATTTCAAGTAAATGTTTCTGATATTGCAATATTATAAATTTAAACTTTCAATCAATTTCTTCAAACTCTGGTTTTCTTAATTAATTAAGCTTACTGTCCGCGAGGTTTAAAATTACCTTGCGGTTGAAATAACTCCATTTGAACCAGGAGAGTGGCAGGGATCTGAATCACGGATTGAGCTATAATTTTACGATATGTTTTTGGATGTAGAGATGTGAAGAGTGCAACAATATGAGAACATTTTTATAGTTTTATTTTGAAAAAATCTTTTTTAAAAAGCCTTTTGTTCTAACAGCATCCATTTGATTTAATTGGTAAGAATTCTTGAATTACAGTAGCAAAAATTAATGATTTTTTTAGTATCGGAAAAATGCCCAAAAAAATTGTCAAAAATTCATTAAAAAAAACCTATTTTTCTTTTTAAAAAAAATCCCTCGCTCATAGAAGAATTATGATATTCAGGAATACTCGTCTAAAATTGGAGTCATACCATTCGCAAGATAATTTAAAACCTCATTGTCAAAGGGCCATGACTTTAAAAACTTTTTCTTCAAATAACAAGTTTCCTTTCTTTTAGGTTGAAGGGAGTTGTCGACTGATAATCAGAAGTAAAAGTTCCGACTCTCTCTTGCTTGCTAGATACGCGTGTTCTGTTTGAGCGGGATAAGAACTTTTTGAGCGGACGGTATAACCTAACCCCACGTTCTCGCCCTGCCTCTCTCGCTTACGCGTGCCCTGTCTCTCGCACTCACAGCGTGCGGTCGTGTGTCAACTAAAATAATGCTACCTTGAATTACAATAACTTGAAAACGGTTGTTTTGTCCAGCTGACCAAGATGAATTAAATATGTAAAGTAAAATACACCCTATACTATAATGGACCACAGGTCAGCAGATTCATGTACCGTGAGTTATGAATTGTGGATAATAGACCACGAGCTATGAGATACACTGTCAGAAAACTTCCATACTATACGGGAATATAAAAATGTGTACATTTGGAAATGCAAAATGTAAACGCAATATATCTATATACATGGAAGTTTTCTGACAGTGTACATGTCACGATTTATTGTTGGTTATATTGGTTGAGCGGTTGATTATATTGGTTATCTGTGTGGGTCTAGAATATGTAAATTATATTGGTTATTTGGTTGGCGTCGGTTATATTGGTTATCAAGGTTATATGATGGGTTGTGTAGATTATATAAGTTATTCATAATGGGTCGTGAGTTCGGGATTATACATTATACTTTATACCTCTATACATTCGTAGATTCTAGATTAACTGTTCTTAATTATTAACTATTACTGTTAACCTTTATCTGTTTATTCAACAAAACTTTTATTTAATATTTCACTCGTAAATGTTTAAGTTGGAGTTATTTATCCTGACAAAAACCCACAACTTTGCTAAAGTTAAGGTAAAAAGGAAACAATTAACAGTATAGAGGTTTATGATTTAGATTATGAGTTAGGTTTAAGAATTATGTTGGAAGCTGGTTTAAAAAGGCGTTATCCCGTGCGATGATGTTTTTTCACTTCTAGTTTTTAAAAAAATATCTTACAAAATGACTGACCTTTTGAGTTTTACACGTTCTAGAGCTTTTATAAGAATGAATCACCGTTTTTTGTGAATTTGCTAGTGTTTTAATTGTCTATCGGCCGCTAATATAAATAGAAACAAAAACATCATCGCGCCTGATTGAACCGGCTTCTCAGATATCGCCTTTTTATGCAGACGCGACGATGTGTAATTAAGTTTTGTAGTATGTGTATTAATGAATTTAATTTTATTTTATTAGCTAATCTTTTCTGAAATCTTGGTAGTAAAAACAAGAAAACCTTGTAAAAGTTCTGATCGTGACACGCATTTTTATGAGAAGCCTAAAGGTGCGGTTTAAGGGTCGGTATCAATTTCTAAAATAGTAAACTACCATTATTGGATAACATTGTTAGTAAATTTTGGAGTAAGCTCAAGAAATTCAGCCAACAACGTGGGAAAGAAGACAGCAGTTTTAAGGCAAAAAATGTTTTCTCTCTTATAAAGATACTAAAATTTGTTAACGAATCTTTATCGATTTTATACATGTTATAAAACCTCTAACGTACTTGAATCTGTTAAAGTTTTAGTGTTATTGGTGACATTAAAAAAAGTTATCTTTGAACACTTTTGTCTAACGGGAACATAATTAGAAATCACTGAATCTTTGTAAAGCTTTGCATAGGCGTAATTTTTTATATTTTTAGATAAGTTTCTTGTTTAAGAAAAATCGTTAATAAGCTTGAGATGTAATTAGTATTTTCTGTTTTCACTGGTAAGTCCTTGTAGAATTCTCTTAATATTGTTGATTACAGACGTTGAATTTATCTATACTGTAAGACTATATGATTGATTGTAATTTTTAAAAATTTTTCTAAGTATCTCATGTTGGATCTTGACTGATTTTCGCAAGCAAGACATTATTTTGTTCGGTTTTTAAAGTGATTTCTAAAAAAAAATTAGTTGTGATGATTTTTAAGTTTTCAATGAGATTGTGATATTTATTTATTTAATATGATAGAACAATAAATGGAACTTGGGGATGCTAAGTGCCAAGGAATCGGCCAATGAATTATTCTTCATACTTAGAGTTGTAGAGCGTGGTATAGATATTTCCATATCAATAAGTGTTGAATTGTAAATTCTTAATAATATTGTAGTGAATGGCAATAGTGACAATTTTCTTAATCAGTTGCGACATGCAGAGTTAGAAATTGTTAGAATGTTAATGAAAGCAATATCCATGATGAAAGCATTAAAATTGTTGGTAAATGATGGAATAGAAATAAATCAGGGGGAGATTTATCAGGCAGTTAAGCAGAGCATTTGAGTGATTAGGAGAGTGCTTAATGCTTTGATGTGGCGTTAATGAGATCGGGGCAGCAATTGCCGCAAGAAGCTTAATCAAACAAGTGGAAGAAATAAGAGAAGAGGAGCGGAAGAATGAGAGGCTAGTATAGGAGAGTCGATTGATCATTGGTCCAGCAGGGCTCGCGATACTCAGTCAGGTAGCGGAGCCTTTTTCTATTTACCAGCGAGGGCGAAGCCACAAGAATCGCGCCACTCTCTTTTCTCTCGAATCCGGCGGAAGAGCGATAAATCTGTCGCGCAACCACTGGCCTCGTATATCTTCGGCAGCCGAGGGGGTGGACTCGAGGCGAAAAGAGAGGGGGAGGCGAAGAGGGCTGGCGCTCGGCAATATAGGTAATGTTCCGGCTAGGCTACTTAACAAATTGCTACAAATTGCGGTGAGCATTTAGTCGCGGACGCTGACTCTCGTAGTGTAAAAGACGGCACGCACGCGCACCGAGCCAGAGGGGTAGTCCTGCCTGCGCTTTCCACAAGCGCTGCCGACCACATGTCGCCCTCGTCCATATGCCCAGCGAGTCGCCTCCACCCTCTCCTCTCTCTTTCTCTCTCTCTCTATCTCTCGCCCGCGTGCACCGCAAAGTAGACAAATCTCGTGCGCGAAACGGTCGAGGCGGTTATATGGCTGATCGACTCGCTGCTAAAGATGGATTAAATTCCCACTGTTTGCGGGGCCGCTTTCCGCCCATGTGTGCACTTTCTTTACTTCTCGATCCTGTAAGGGGAATCCGTCCCACTCCAACCTCATTCGTCAGCTTGTACTTTTAATACTCTAGCATACAATTCATATTTCGGTTCGACAGAATTGCAATATTTTGTGAATATCTTTTCCTATCATTTTGGCCTTTTCATTGTTCAGGCAATTTTCTATAACGGTTCACCTTGTGATTGTCACTCTTTATCCGTTTTTTAATTGAAGTTTACTATATACTATCCTGCCCCTATACAAGGCATCATTTAAATAACTTATTTCGAATTTCATAAATTATTTTAAATTGACTCAAGCTTAACAATTTGGATATTTAAGAAGTATCAAAACCAAGATGCACTTACATGGTTTTCGTATTTGCCTGTAGTAATCTATTTTATTTATGTAAAGACTCTATTATGAATTTAAAATTTTAGTCAACGCAGTGAGCCGAAAGTCAGAATTATTGACATAATCATTCCGGTGCAATGTGTAACGTTGCTGCAATCTCATGATTAAAGCAAATGCCCCGGAGGGTTGACAGTCCCAGTGCTAGTAGCCAAACCAAGCTAGTGGCCGATTAAATTTGCATAATTAGCATAGAAAAATAGATTTGATTGTCACTATAGATAAAAAGTCGGGCGGAATGTTGTGATTTCGGCGATTTTAGCGGAAAATCTTTCCCCTCGGTGAGATAATGAGAACATCGTCAATTCCGATAGTCCTGCAGCGCGGCGCTAACGCGTGCGAGTGTCGCCGGTGATAATTCGTTGCTGTCCAACGGCTTGGCTTTGGATAACGATACTCGGAAAGCAGCGAGAGAGTAGCGATAGAGTAGCGAGAGAGAATCCAGTAATTCCGAAACGAGGGACTGTCGTCGCTCGCGTGCCGGGGCCCCGCACGGGGGGCTGCTGTTAATTTCACGGGTATTTAACGCGATTCGCGTGACAATGATTCAATCAGAGCCGGGCTTATTTAGGCGCGGCGGGCACGAGGCCTCGTTATGTGGCGCGCTGCCTGCTGCCGGCGGAACGTCTGCCCTCTAATGCACCGCGCGGACCTTCACGCGACGGACACAATGCTGGGAGATTCTCGCGCGCGCTGCTCCTAATGCCGTTGTTATTATCTGCGCTGCTCATCGTTAATGTCTCTTTGATTGCGCGCCGCGCGAGGAGTCGGCGAGATCTTTTGTCCTGATTCATCAGGTCGGCAGTACATCAACCGCTGGCAAATCGTTGCGCGAGTGAGCTTCGTCAGTTTCTCTCACTTATTGAGTCGCTGCGGGAGTGTCATAAGCGGCGCGCTCGGCGGCATAGAGTTGTCGCGGCGCGAAAGGGTGAGAGGCGGCGGTCTTCGGAACGCGTGGCCGCGCGCGAACAATGCAAATCGGCGCGGAGTAGTGGCGATTTAATGGGAGCTGATATTTTCCGCTGCAGCGAGGCGTGCGCGAAGGAAAAAGCAGAAGCGGCGGGATGCCGATGACAGGGGGCGAAAAAGTCTATCTCTCCATCTCCGGCGCGTAATTCCCTCTTTGTCTAGTCGCCTGCCCCCGATAATTCGGCCGCTATATAGTTATAGAGCGGGCGCGAATGTTGTCAGGCAATTTTCTTGGCCAGTGCCTCTGAATGCCGCAGATTTCCATCTAGCCGGCGGCGTCCTCGCCGTTCCGGATGTGTAGTGCGGTGTGACGACACGGCCTCGCTCTCGGGCTGGCTGGCCCGGGTAAATACCCCCTTCGGCCCGCTGTCTCTCTAACGCGGCTCCCGGCTAACCACAACTGTGATTATAATTCGCGCGCGTGTGCATGCGTGCGGACGGCCTCGAGGAGCAGGGGACGAACCGACGAGCGCAGCCCGCGCTCTAAAGGATTATGCACGCGGATTTAACTGATGAATCACATTGTCGTCTTGATTCGCGCTGCCGTTAATTTTCGAGCTTCCCGCTGCATCCTCCCACTCCCCTCATCGCAGAATATGCGACCTTTCATACCCAACTACACTGCCATGTCCAAATTAACCGCTGCCTGATCCTCTGACTCTCTACCTCTTCCCACAGACGAATACCTAGGGGCATTCCAACTCTCCACTAAATTATTACTTCATACACGTTCAATTTTTCATTTCTTCATTCAAAAGTACATATCAATTTCTATCACTTTTCATTATATAAATGGTCTTATAAATGTCAACAAATCGAGTTAACGTTTGTACATTACCCGTACTGTTTACTTCAACAATCTCAGATAGGTACATGTAATAACCTCAGTTGTTACCAAGAAACTCTATACCGTGTCTCTTAGTAGAGTTATTAATTAATTAGTATTATTTGTTGACGGATAGGTTTATAGTATCACGATGAGTGCCATTGCAATATTATTCTGTGTTTTATATGCCATTGTACTTTTCGCTGTTATTACATACTATTGGTTTACATGGTACACGGAACAATTTAGATTGGATGATGACAAATGGATGCAGAAAATGATACTATTGAAAAAAATACTGCCAGGACGATAAATATTAGGTACGTGTACTGCAATTTTTTATTCAATTATTATTATTTATAAAATAGTTAAATCATGGCTATATTTAATTCTAGAAATTGAGAATTCTTTCTACTTTAAGTTTTATATTTGTACAATAGTGCAACAAAGATATTAAATTCAAATACAACACACCATACACTACTCAAGGCAAATATGAAAGACGGATATGTAAATAAATATGACATAAAAATCATTTTGATGAAAGCCACTGTACATTTTATTTAAAAGAAAATTGTATATTGTTTAGAAATTCATTTCTTGTATTCGTATAAATGTCTGTAAAGAATAAATAAAAATATCGAATTTACTTTTTAATTTACTTTTTAATTTAATATAACCTTATCACATCAAACTTTGTGCTAAATTACAGATGTAAGTAAAAGGAATCAATAGTTTAGAAAGTAATCGAATGAAAAAATGAAATTAAAAATGTTCATGTGTTCTAGTGGTGCCACAACGTATATGAGGATATTTCGGGTACAATAATCGTTTATAGATTGTAAATCTTTCTAATCTTTAGATGATTGAAAAATCTTTTTCATTAATAAAATCAATTTTCGTTTCCGATTGATTGTCAGCACTTGGGTAAAAAGGTATAATAAATGTCCTAATTAAATTATTGCGTAGGGTGAAGTTTAATGTTGCGATCGTTATTAGATTTAGCCGTTTCGGTCGGGGTGATGGGGGGAAAACCCGGCAGTGCGCAGGACAGAATGGAGCTATATAGAGGCACTGCGGAATTAACCACTTCCCATTTCAGCAAACCACATGCTAACTTATTAATTTTCCGGGCGCTGCGGCATTCAAGCCCAACTTGACTTGCGGCAAAACCCTATACGACTCAACGTAGGAATTAACTTTAGGAGGCTAAATCCAATATTCGACGCCTTTACGTCTGCATGGACTCGTCTTTCCTCGCCATATGTTCGATTAATTTGTTCATTTGTCTCGCACGAGCGATTCCAATATACTGGAAAATGACAATATAAGCATTAAAGTCGATCATTGCTTAAGCTTAATTTTTGATTAGCATTAAAAAGTCCCATTTGTGGTTCACGGCCTGATTCGATTTCGCGCATATCTACATTCTCGGGCACTTGAATTTTCCTTGAGTACCATCGAGGAGGACCGTCCTCCAGTATGCCTATATATCTGCAGCTACGAAGGGCATTTTGGCACAAAAAGAGTGCACGTAGGAGAGCCTCGTAGGTGCCAGGGGCGAGCCTCAATCGCGGGGCTGTCGGATTCAGGATAGCATCTCGTTGGTCGCGACCGCAGGCGCTCGGAGGCGCGCTAGAGGCCAAGGGCCGGAGCCTGCTAGAGAATAAAGGCGAGAGAGCGTATGTGGAAAATGCACGTGTGCTATATGTGGATACGTATATTCGCGCGGCGCGCAGAGTGGGAGAGGACTTGGAAAAAAGGGAAGAAGCGGAGGACTGAGGGAGAGGGAAGGTATCGTGCCGAAAGCGGAGAGCAGGGAGAGTGAGAGAGAGAGAGAGAATCGGGCACAAGAGCGAGCCGAGCGAAGGAGAAGAGAGCGAGAGAGCGAGAGAGGGAGGAGAGGAGAGGACAACCCCCTCTTCCGAGCCACGGCTCAACTTGAACGCCCGCGATATCTCGACCAATCAAATCACGCCGCAAGCTCCGCCTTTTATCATTATTTTACTTGTTTTCCCTTTACTTCTCCCTCATTGGATGACATTTCCAGAGGTCCGCGTTGCGACAAAAAGATACTCTTCGGCAAAACGACGAGAGAGGAAAGAAACTCCATGCTTTCTCGTCTCGCGTTGTAGCGCATCTTGCTCTCACTTCTCCCCCTCCCCCTCCCTCTTCCACTCTCTCGAAACTTTATATCTTTCGCTATACACATTGATTCCGAAACTAACATCGTTGCTCCAGACTTGAATGTATGCCGCGGATCGTCGCCGTACGCCTCGGCAAAGTCACCGCGAGGTGATGCCTTCGCTTGCGCGCGCCTGCGCCTTCGTGAGATTCAACGAGCGATATACACTATCAGCCTCGTCGTTAAAATCCTCGAGATGAACGATTGTATGTTGGGAAAGAACCGTTTCTTATTCTCGAAATATTCCACCTCGATACTATCACGCCGCGTTAAATTAATGACAGTGAATACCGATTTCGATCCAAAAATAGAATGGCTATTGCGAAAATTTTATAGTCATTTCGAAAAGCGTACATTTTTATAACTTTAAGAAAATTAAAGCAATGCTTCGGTATTAACACCAGTTTCCAAATCGCATTTTCATCATGAAAGTATACGTGTAACTGATGAATCCATTTTTTTTATCGCAGACAGCTTAAATGGTATTAAAGGCTTCAAGTATATCAATTTTTTCATGACACATAACAAGGACGATTGTGTACTTTTCTTGTGTGTATCTTTTCCAACATCTGCTACGCCAAAAGATTATAGACACCGTTAACTTGCTTAATGAATGCAAATTACTCAGTAAAGTATTTTACATACTACTTCTTTAAATATTCAATCTCTAAAGAAGGTTCACTGTTACGAGAGAACTCTTGATTTTTCGTGCTTTTGAAAAGAGCTACTTTTTAGCCAATTTTACTAAATTTGAAGTTTAATTAATCTATAAATACAAAAAATGAAACTATAATGTTAGTTTTTTTCATTATAGCTATTATGAACATTATTAACTATTTATCGTTATCCTGTTACTTTTTCATTTTTCTTCCAATATTTTAGTTATAATTGAAAACAATATTAATTTATCATGTTATTTTTAATTTAAGCTCTAAAAAAACATTTAATTTTTTATACAGCCTTTGAAGGAAATATTAAAAATGACTTTTTGGTGCGCTCGCATGAATTAACACTTTCAATATATCACACTGAATTTTAAGTGGCTATAAAAATTAAACAAAATATTATTTTAAGCTTTCAGAGTAATCAATTTGTAGGAAAATTTGTTGAAAATAATGTGTTACAGTTTCTAAACGGAAATGTGAATAGTTAAAAAAATAAACCTAAAAACGAAAAGAAAGAAACAAGTTGTAACATGTGCTTAGTGTGCGTGTCTACAAGGTGAGGAAGAAAGACGCGCATAGACATCGGTAGCTCACCGGACAGAGCACCCGTCGCGAAAATGGAGAGTCCGGGGTTCGACTCCCCGCTGAGTCACGCCATGCCGTTTTTATACCTGCTCTTCCTCTATTTATTTATTTATCTGCGAGTACATAATAGCTACCGTCGATATCATTCACCTTTAACAAACTGCGCTACAATGCATATTGATTAATCAAAATGTGTAGAGCTCTTTAAAATACATCTAATGAATCTATAATTATGTCACGATAGCCCATACCAAGGGGTGGCTCGTGACTCCATAATATTTCATTAAAATGTGTTTTGGTTTGATGTGATTAATCTTTAAAAAAGTGTGAGAGACAAAGATTTTTGCCGAGATGATTTTCACTCTGTTGAAGAAATATTTTCAAGAGTCAAGAGACTTGCGATACGGGCAAGGCTCGCACATAAGCGTTTGATCTGGCGCATTGCAGCGCATTGTATGTATATCAAGGCAAGGCGGCTGTGCGACTATAGCTAGGGTGCGCGAGTGCACACTGGTGCAAAGTGTCCGTAAGACAATGTAAAGCGAGGCCGCGTGTTTGCGCGGGGTTCAGATGAGAATGCCTTCGGATACACGAATGCACAAGGGACAGAGTCGGGCGCGAGGTCCGGCTACGCAGCGTGCTCCCGTCAAAGATCGTACCGGCCGATGACAGTAACGCTATTTTATTTAGATATTTCGACTGTTCCCTCATTTTTCGTTAGGCGCTAACTGTGAGGGCTCGTCTAATGTAGGCAGTTCATCGACTCAAACACACAAGAACATACGACTTGCAGCCGTGATCATATCCTGTGTTAAAACAAGCTAGATAATTTCAGTAAATCGTTGTTCGTTGGGAAAAAGATAAATAACACAGGCCCACGAAAAGGAGAAAGTGGCATGCTCCAGAGATTAGATCTCCGATAATATCTCCGTGTATTTTGGCCCCTAAACACGATTCCAATGTTGCTGTCCAGAATTGCTCCGACACGTCTAGATTTTTAGATATCTTAGAAAAGGAAAGTGAAAAAAGCTTTTCTACAAAATAACGGAGCACTGTGCCCTTCAAGATCAACTTCGAATCATCCCTCTACAAGTTTTTTTGTCTCCGAGATCTAAATGTGTGAACTTTGAATACGCTTATGTAGCTCTTAAAATCAAATTCTTTATTTCTAGTTGAAAATCTACACATTTAGATCTCGGATAAAATGATTGTAAAGGAATAATTTTAAATTGATCTTGAAGGGCACAAGCAATGCTACATTATTTCTAGAAAAAGGTCAATAAAAACATTGTTTTAGCCTTGTTTTTCTAGATATCTAAAAAAATCTTATACCTTAGATATCCCAAAATTCAGACGTACGAGTTCTGACCTTGGAATCATGTTTACGTGCCCAAAATACACGGCGATATGGTGGTCTAATCTCCGGCACATACCACTTTTTTCTGTTTGTCTGCCTGTGGCAGAAATGACCGTGTGACAGGGATGGGTCCGCATACTAAACCCTTAGATGACAGGAAAGATAGCTCATTGATGCCATCGAATTGCCGTTATAATGTTGACACCGTGTAACAAATATTCCAATCGATAACACAGGCCCACAAAAAAGTGGTTGGTGAGATGGACTAGACTACGATATTCCCATGTATTTTGGCCGGATGACCCCGAATATAACCTCAATTTTAATACTGCGTCTCAGGATTTTAAGATATCCCTAACTCTAAATAATCATTAACTGTTCAGTGCTATTGTAGCGTATATCAGTTATCCACTACATAATTTTAAACATCAATTTTTTTCTTTGAAAAATATCAAATCAAAATTTTCAGTAATTATATATTTCAAGGAATAAAATATTGTCATCATATTATTGAATTTTTATTTAATATTATCTTTTGAAGTAGAAAAATCGTGATAAGATAATCAGCAAATTTTATTGGCCTTACTATAAAGATGTTTCATCATTTTTAGAGTAAGGAATATATTTTAAAATCCTCCGTGCAGTGTCAAAGCGGAGGTTATATTCGGCTTCAACGGTCTAACATCCATAAGAATATCATAGTCTAGCACATTGCACAAACCACTTTTTTTATTGTGTATGCCTATGTAATAAACTTAAACAAATTTAAATCTCGTCATTGATTCCATGATAGAATCTTTTCTGTCATCGTCGATGGAATTGAATTCAGGATTGCATTATTATTTGAATCTTTACAATGAGTATTTTACAATAGTATAAAAACTATTCTCGATGATCAATAAACCTTTCAACATCAAGTATTGCAATTTATACAAGACCTGTTGCGAATGTTAGCGATATTTTTTTCTTTATTTTATGTCTTTGAAAAGAGCTGATATTTTGTAATTTAGAAAAAGCAAAGCAATGTTCTTTTCCTAATACTTTTTAAAAAAATTTTTAAATACCGCATATATCTCAGGTCGAGCAGACTCTGTGAGATGGACGGTTCCCTTTGCTCTAGCGCTAAGACTGCTGTAGCTATCTCTACTAAGTTATTTGGGTACTTGTGCGCGTTTACCTTTGCGGTTGGGTGATGATTAGGAAGCTTTTTTCCTCGGTGACTATGGAGTAAAAAGGCCCGGCACGAAATATTTGGCTTGCTAATGATGGAGCCTTGTATCGACCGCAATGGAAAAAGCAAAAGCAAATTTCCATGAAAATTATGGCCGCGCTGAAATAAAAGGAGGCGGGCGTATAGTTGCTCTAGTCCGCATAAAAGCAAAGGAGCGCGAAATCAAGAGCAATAGCAATATAGGACTAGTCTTGTCTGCATAGGCCCGGCTCGCTCGGGCGCAGTGTTTGAGCGGCACAGTGGTTGGAATATCGCGCGTCGGACCGACAAGCGCAGAATCGGATATAGCGATTTGTTGGGAAAGCAATATAGCCCGGCTGCCGTTTGACAACGCGCGCGGCGCCCGGGAGGGGCAGCGGAGGCTGCGGGGACGCGGGCGCGACGCTTTTCCCCGAAATTTGCATGAGGTATTAAAGCGCGGTGGCTGGGTTTGCGCCGCTGAGCGGAGTTCCTGTTTGCCAACACCGACTGTCGAGGATCAAAGGAGCTCTTCCCTCCCCGAGCCTCCCGCCGAAAATGGAAGCCGCCTCGTCGTCGCGCGGCGCCGGGGACGTGCCGGCTCAAGTCGAAATGACACGCGGAGCCCTTTGTCACCTCCGGCCCGGCGTACAGGCCAAGACGGCGCTTTCCTCCGCGAGCGCGCGAGCAGCCGCTTTTACGCGCAAGCGCCCCAGTCCCCGGGGAGCGACACGAGCCTTTGACTGCGGGCCGATATTGGGCCGGGAAATTCCGACCGCTGTTTTTCGCCCCGCAGCCCCTAGCAAATCGCTCTAAGCCGCAGCCGGAGGAAAATTCATGCTTTCTTATGGAGCGAGCGCCTTTGACGCCTACGCCCTCTCTCATCGCAAGCTCGACTGGGCTGCATTTTAATGCCATGTCTTTCGTATGCGCTCTGCGACCGCCTCGGGAAAGCCCCCGCCAAGATTACATCGCATCAAAGAAAAAATGTTATACCGATTCGAGCTAATGCATAATCGATCCCGGAATCATCCAATCGAGGATCTATTTTCGGAGCCATTCTCTACGAAACATTACATCGAACAGACAGCTACGCGTGTTAGTTATTCCTTTGTCAAATTGTATGATGGAATTCATCAAATTCCGAAGCAATGTTTATAAAAGACAGTTATTATTTCTCAAATTTAGCAATTATGCTATAAATCTAGTCAGCTCCCACTTTGTTAATGCGAATCAGAAATCTGCGTGATGTAAGAGCAAATGCTCGCGCCGCGAGTACGTATTCTCATTATGCAAAAAGGTTATCGCCTTTCAGATACACGAAGTGCATAAATTACTGCACGGTTTATCGTAATGGTCGAGCGAATTATCCTTTACATGTGTTAATAATATAAGAACATCAACACACTTTCTTTTAGTAACAGCGATCTCAATTTCTTAAAATATACAATAACATAATTGCAGGCTACTAGAACTGATTATTCCGTTTAATGTATCCTATAATTATGCAAAAATCCTGGTTAATGGTGTAAAAAAACATTAGGACACGATGCTGCTTCTTGTATTGATATGATGTTAGTATAGCAATGATTAAATAGTGAGCCTGGTGCAAGAGTTACACAGAAGCTCTCGGGCGCGGGCAGAAAAAGAGGAAGAAGAAGGAGAGAAGTTTATTACTGACGGCGCGCTCCGGGAATTATTTGCATAAGGGCGATGGATGCTTTTTGCTTCAGGCACAAGACTATAGCTCTCGAATTGCGCCGCGGCAGAGATGCATTTTCGGGCGCATTATCTCTATCAGTGCACTTTGGCCGGGGCATATCATGCCGACTGTGCGCCGCGCGACGGCTGCCGCTTAACTCCGCGGAACGCAGGGGAAAATGCAAAGAGGCCGGACCCGGAGAGCGAAGCTCGCACTCGACAGAGAGCAAGAGGGAGAGGAATGAGATACGCGCGTATATACGCACCTGGGAGAGGGAGAGACGGGCAACTCTCGCGTTTTACAAATTATTCAATTAGTCCCGCGAATTAAGGTATACATATTCATCGCTCCTGATACGCGCGTACCTCGCGCGCCTCTGCATATACCTCGCTGTATACGCGTGTGTACGTATTCGCGAGCTCTCTTCCGCGCTCTCTGTCTGTAAAATATACGCCGCCAAGCCGCATAAACAACTCGAGCGCGCAGACGTGTTAGACGCTCTAACGAACACGTAATTCCAAATAAAATATATACTTTTTGAAAGCGAGACTCGTGCGCACCGTCAATCTCCTCTCTTCCCCCTCTTTCGGCCTGACGTCGTAGCTTCAAGCGCTACTTACTTTCATCTTAGTTGCTTAGTCTTCATATAAACAAGCCTCTGCACATCCAGACAAGTGTGCTTAGAAAAAATACCGAAATAATTCAAGTTAGGGCTGACTTGATTTTTTCTTCAATCGTACAAAGTTAAAGCTGATGCCATACGTTTATTTCTCATATAAAATTTAAGCATTTGCGATAATCTATTTCTTCGTCAAATCTCAAAATCGACCTCAAACCTCGAAGGAAATCGAGAAAAAATGATGGTTTTTTTCTATTTTACAGCTATCTGAAAGCCTCTTTATGAGTATTATATAGCTCTGCATTGCTGCGTTAATGAGCACTTTGGATGCAACGGGACCACCCTTGCACAGTAACTTGCGCAGCAATGGGGACCTATAATTTTAGGTCACAGCTACAGTGAGATGAGCACGTGAAATTCCAAATTTCCAAAAATCGAGATTCCTTGCTAGTTAATCGCCGCTTCTATAAGTGCTCGTTAATCACCGTGGCTGGGATTCGAACACGGTTCTATCCTCAATCCCGAGTTGAACGTCCGAGTCTTGAGATGATTGAAAAACTCTTACACGATCAAAAAGTGAAAGTCGGATAAGAGGGCACTCCCGTAAAACCTACATTCTTCTATTTAACAGTTAAAATGTCAAATAGTGAACTGTAAAAATACTTGAAAATGGAGTCACATTTATAATCTAATTTCGCAATATCACTGCTAATGTAAAACATTATTTTAAATATTTTGAACAATATATTTAACAGGAACCAAACTTAAAATTACTAAAGTTTTAGTTTAACTATTTTCATCAAAGTTACGGTACTTTTTACCGGAGACACTATTTACAAAACAACAGATTTTGTAAAAATGATTACTTTATCAATGATCAATTGAGCAAATAATTAGTAGTCGAGGACGCCGAAGGCATCCTAGACGGAGACGAGTGTCGACAACACCTCACAGTCTCAAATAGCTCTTCTTCCCGTGTTACACATTGTGCACTTCGAGTCGTGCACAACTCAGATTAAAAGTTATTATATATCATTCTAAACAGGCCAAAAAGCCAAAAAATATATAATTTTGACAGTAAGAGAACAATTGCACAAAGATTTGTTGTAGCACAAAAATGTTATTTTTCCCCGCTCTGAACCATTTTTTCACAGTTAAGCGTGGAAAAATGGAATTTATTCCCATCTCAACAAATATGGCCACTTTTTTCCCTGAAAAGCGGGACCAAAATTGGATTTGTTTCCCTCTC
>UXGD01001458.1:0-34693 GCA_900474315.1 Torymus auratus
AATACTTTTCATATTGACTGAAAAGACCAAGACAAGAGAGAAATTTTCAAGAATTTACAAGAGCGAGACAATAATTATATAGCAATATTGAATTATCTTGCTCTCGTGCAACCCTATTAAATCATTACAAGATATCCTAGAAACTTATTATTTTGTATTGCACAAATAAAGGACATTCTACATTCTATTCTATACTAAACTTGAACCTGTCCAAAATACCTCCTATCCATAACTCACCCCCTAATTACGATTTTCAAACCTAAGCAGCCCACACATTTACTCCATAAACATAAATTCGACCGAAACGAGTCAAATAAAGTAAACTCCAAACTACGTTCCCGTCCGTCCATACAAACTAATGCCGAGCCCTGCGCCAAAATTCACCTACCCTCGGCAACGGCCCATCATCCCGCACGCGAAATAAAAGCACTGCTGCAAGCGCTCGCGCAATAAGACGGACTCTCTCCCTTCCCCTCTCTCTCTCCTGCCGATCGATTTCCCATTTAAAACTTCCCGTAGTCGCCCCATCGCCGCCGCCGTGCAGCTTATAGCCTTCGCCCTCTGCGCATACTACCACACGGGGAAGAGATGCATTATTTTCGATAAACCGTCGTCCGGAGAGTGAATATATATATATATACCTACGTATAGTCTATGGTCAAAGGGAAACAATAATTGCACGACGCGAGGTGAACGCGCGCGGTGTGGCCTTGACTGATAAACAGTCGGCGGCGGCGGCGACAGCTAAATGTGTATGTGTGTGGCGGATGAAAAAAGGAAGAGAGGGAGAGGAGGCAAGAGCGAACGACGAGGCAGGAAACGGGAGACAGAGTGGATCGGGCGTTATTGAAAAATCGCGCCGGTAGTGTACGTTTATATACGTGTATGTGATGTATATATGTAGGGTACACGTGCGTGGGAAAGAGAGGGAGTCGAAATTTTTTAGATTAATCGGACAGGATGTTCGACGCGGCCGCTCACGTATGCGTCTTTAGCGTGCGTTTATATGCGTATGCGAGTGACCCGAATACGGTTTCCTGATAAGCTTATCGCGTAATTTTTACTTTGACAAAGGTTCTATATGTGTATGTGACATGTGCGTATGTATATATATGCGTTTCGAGCTAAATTAACGATATTGGACAATTTTTGATAGATTGGAAATAGTTTTGTTGGAGTGCGGATATGCGTATATATATACATGTGTGAATGCGCGAGAGTAGGAGGGGATGGCCCTGTTTTTTTTACATTTTATTAAACTGAAAAAATAATTGCCCGCCGTCTATATCTCTTGTAAAAATAGTTTCAATGTAATCAAATTTCCATGTCGCGCGCGCGGTATGACGTTTATCAATGAGTCATATTTGCGTGCATCACGATTCGCGAGAGAGCTTAATTTTATTATACATGAAAAAGGAAAATGTTTACTTTTTCGAGTATTGAAAGCTGGCTATTTTTCGAAATAAACATTGGAAATCGTAGGTACTGAAAGAACTAATCGCTGTACAATTCAGCTAAGCGAACTAATACTTTTAATATAAATTAGTTTTACATCGTTAATGAATTCT
Organism: Torymus auratus; assembly: GCA_900474315.1. Taxonomy (NCBI): domain Eukaryota; kingdom Metazoa; phylum Arthropoda; class Insecta; order Hymenoptera; family Torymidae; genus Torymus; species Torymus auratus. The sequence goes on from UXGD01001458.1 coordinate 1,569, forward strand.
TTTAGTAGAAGAAAAAAAAATTGTCCATTCCTTTTCGAAATAAAGAAAAAATCTATAGATAATTAAGAATTTTAATTCCCCTATATAAGAAAATACCTTAGACTTTACTTCTGCAATCCTAGATTAATCATTCTCCTGCAAGTTCAAAAATATATATCGACGGAATTACTCCTATACACTCCCACACTCGCCTATACATCTATGCGTGTCAGTGAGGAACGGGACAGCCCTGTACGCCCTATCCACTATATACTCTCTCTGTCTCCCTCAGGCGCGCAAGCTCCCCTCGCTCGTATATATATCTACTATACTACACGAACGCGCGCGCGCGCACCCCTTTACCCATAGCGAGCGACCCTCGTCGCCTTTGCCGGCGCGCATTCAAGGCGGAAGCCTGCACCCTCGAAATCGAGATGGAAATGCGAAGAGGGTGAGACCGGGAGAGGCTCTCTCTCTCCCCCCTGTAGTTATACGTATATATCAAACGGAGAAAGAAACGCTAGAGCGGGAGCAAGAGCGAGAGAGATAAAAACGAGAAAGAGAGAGAGGATAAGACACAGGGGCGAGAAGGAGAGAGGGCGCGTAGTATAAGGGAGAATGCGAAATGAGAACGAGAGGCGGGGGGGATAGACATTGTTGCGGAATTGAATTTTAGGCCGGTCGTGGCCCTCTGATTACTCGCGTTTTGTCCGTTTTTTTCACTTTCTTTTTTTTTCTTGGGGAAGGTAGTGCACACATACACCCTCGCGGATCGTGGTTGATTTTCTCCCATGAATTTCCACACGTTTGCACGTGGACGACGTCACGCGCGTTAAAGCAAATGTGTACGGAGGTAAAGCCGACGGCGGTAGGTATGACTGCTGCTATTTGCGCAAAGATTTCTTCTTTTTTTACGGGTTTTCATTGTGCAACTTTTACGAGGCGCGTGCATGTACGTACAGTCGGTGGAATGCGTTTTGTTAGCGGAGTATAGTGGTTTTTGAAGAATGGTTGCTGAATGTAATCCTCCGGAAAATGCTGGACACGTGTACATAGGTAAAATTCTATTTTTTGGAGGTAGGTATAAAGGTAACTAGAGGGTTCCTTAATTCTTTTTTTTTGTGCGAGGCCGTGGGTGAGATTCATCGGAGCGACGCTGATGTTTTGATTCACCCGCCGAATGCACTTCGATGCACGCGAAAAACAAAAAATGTGCGTGGAAGATTGGACAGAGGGGAAAAAAAGCGTTTTCAGTGTCTCACGGCCGTGGAAAAAGCAAACTCGTGAAATCGAATCCGCGTGTATATTGTCACGAGCTCAGCTCGACTGTCATTCGAGCCCTGACGCGTCAGCACAATGATAAGAAGAAGATGTGCGCGAGGCTTTCGAGCAAGCCTCGTGTAACGATAGCTCCGTGGTCACACGGAGAAAAATGAGCACCGGTTTAGAATCCCGGATCTGTGCTGAGTTCGAACCCGAATCGTTGCATACTTTTTACGCGACTTATTCATTTTTAATGCGCCCCATCGTATTTCATACGTAACAATATTTAAGTACGAATAGTGTGAAATTTTCGAACGGTTTCGCGTTTCTTCGTGTATATTATACCGTTCGAAGACGATGCGCGCGGCGGTGGTATGTATGTGTGCGTGCGTGCGTGTGGGTTGCGAAACGGTAATCACTGTTGATGTTTCGGTGCGGACTGTTTACGATTGTTAATCGGCTTTGCCTCGCGCGTTTCTTTCATAAAATCGCATTTTACGGAATATTTAAGTTATAAATAAACGTTATGATGCTGCGAGCGTTGCTCAACTTTGGATTTTCATTAAGGATTGTATATGTATATTTTTATATATAAAGCGAGGCGCGGGCCGCGTGTTGTAATATGGTTCTAGCTATGGTTCTATAGAATTGCGCGATGAATGGAATAGCATTGTTATTGTGATTATTACCATTATACTTGCGTGTAAAAAATTTCTTATTAGCGTTAGAGAGATGAGAGTACGCGCGGAGATAGTGAGTGAGGAACAATGAAAAACTTAATTAATGAAATACTTTCGAATCTAAAGAATGTTATACTTATACGCATTTTTCGCGAAAAATAATAAAAAAAAAGAGGCGTCGATCGATCCCTGTTATTTTTAATCAAAAGAGTCATTGTTTTCAAAGTTTGCGCGTCTTGTTAGCCTTTCGAAGAAAAAATAATTGAAAAAAGGCTACGTGCGTTTCCGCGAAACCGATCGTACATAAAACTACGTCTTCGCAAACATTCTATAAAAACGTATATTAATTTACCCTCGAAACAAGCTCTCTTCATCTTTCATCTTTCCTGCCACATGTAACCCGCAAATTCTCGCCCTCCCCAAAATCCGCAATTACATCGCCCCCGAAATAAGTTTACACTCCATCCGCGCGTACCTAACGCGATCTCGCGCGTAATCCCGTTCGTCCCCATCGCTAGCTTTGCGGAATTCGCCACCACGAGAGGAACACAGGCATATCGCCGGGAAAACCGATTAATAATCGCGCAGGCCAGAAAAATTAAAAGACGGGGGATATGGTCGAAAAAACGGGCGTATATACAGGGGGAAAAAAGAGGAAGGAAGAAAAAGAGGCGTTGTGTTGTACGGGCAATATCGTTTAGCCACGTGTGCACGCAGGACACACAAACACACATAGTACGAGTTTATCGGTAGCGAGGTGCTTGTTTATTTCCGTGTATAACGAAGCTCTAATTACCGTGGAGCCGTTTTCTCTCTATACACGCAATGGCACGGGCCGATTTTTCGCGCGCGGAGGGATATCCTTCCGCCTGCGCGTCTTTTTTGTCATTCGTGCATTACGCGCTTTTTTGGTCGCCGCTTTTTCGACGCTGCCCAATTATATTCCTAACGTTTAGTGTGCGTATATATATACGGTACATGCGTTTGTGTATGTGCGCGAATGGTTGGGATGGGAGAGAGAGTTTTTGCGCGTGGTCGTACGGTTCTTCGGCGTGTTAATTAGTTTATATCGGCGCATCTGAACGGCGCGGGAAATATTTTTATGGAGCGAGGTATTTGCGCCCGTTGTTTGTGTGGATATATAGTTACGAGTGCGGGTAGTTGTGTGTATATAGGTATAGGTATATATCCATTTCTGCGAGGATGGGTGTACAGATATGGAGGAGTGGAGGTGTACAGTGAGGTTTCAAGTTTGGACTTTTAATTTTTTTCTCTTAGTTGGTACACGTAGTGTTATCGTAATTAGATTTTTAAATTTGATATTAACTGAAAGTAATTAAACGAAGCTTTTAAATTTTCTTTAATGATGGAAAAATTTCGTTTTTAATTAAGTAACTTTATAGCTGAAATTCGCGTGGAAGATCCGACATCATGCAAGCTGAGATTATTATAAATGTATCTTTAATAATACTATTATTAGTGAGTAAATTTTCTGTAAATAAAGATTGGCATGCATAACGAATTACTTTTACGTATAAAGCTTCTTTATTAATTATTATACCATTAATATAATAATAATTTGGAAATAGGGTAATGTCAAATCAAAAAGATCGTTTACATAATGTTTTATACAACATTTATTTATTTATTTAACAAAATATGTTTTTTTTTCCAGAAGATGTTTTTTAGTACATCGTCGAGCAAAACTTAGTAACGTTCGAATTTCGAATGCCTAAAATGAGTAAAAAATTTGTTATATCATTGAATTTCCTAAAATTTAAACCTAGTATGTACAATGGAGTAACGAATATTTACAGTCTTAACAATATCACAGTACTTTGGCACAACGAAACCATTTGATTCTTCACTATATCAAATACAAATTATAATCGTTAATATAATAATATAAGCGTTATTCAGCATCGAGCAAAACCAATTTATACTCCTCGCCACAGAAACAACGTGTATGTGTGTGTCTCTGTTTACATCATGTTGAATCTTTCTTTCAAAAAAAAAAAAGAACAAAAATAACGAAGAAGGCGGAGGAGTAATAGTGTTAAATCCTATTAACCATTGCTTGGTACCATCGGCCCGTCTACTTACTTCCGCGCGGGCGCGTCATTACGTAAACGAATGGCGTTAATAAAGCCGACCGCCACGACGGCAGCAAATTATATATAATAAAAAAAAAAGAAAAGAAATAATAATAACGAAACAATATTGCATTACAATGTGACTCTGTTCAAGGGTATTCAATCGCTTAATGTGCCATCCCCATTGTTAAAAAATAAAGGTAGGTCAATTAGTTCATAATCGAAATAATTCATTAACTCTATCATCGGAAAATTCGGTTAGCGCGCTCGCTCGCTCGCTCGCACGCCCGCGCGTACATATAGGTACGTGTACACGCGGCATGTCAGCGCCAGGGGATTCATTATCAAAACAAACAATTTCGTTCGTTATGGAACAATTACTTTCCCAAATACATTCTCTCTCACTCACTCTCTTTCTCTCCTGCCGCGTATAAAACGCCACTCACAGACGCAACCAGCTATATTATACATACATGTATGTCCACTCACACGCGCGTCTATATGTACAGAGAAAAAAAGCCGCGGCGTCATCGCCAACAACGCCGGGGAGATTCACAGTCGCACACTCACCGTGGCTGCAAAGCTCCTCAGCCGCTGCTGCTGCTGCTGCTGCGGCTGCTGTCGCCGAGTATCAACTACGATTTGCTATCTTCGGCGCGCCAGAGGCCGAGGTTGAGGGAGACCAGCGGCAGCTTCAAGATCCTCTCGAGGCCGGTCTTGGAAATATGCGTGCAGCCGTAGAGGTCGATGCAGCGCATCCGCGGCATACTCTCGGCGATGGTGAACATCGACTTGTCGGTCAGCTGGCTGCACTGGCCGATGTGGAGGGTCTCGAGCTCCTGCTGCGTCTTGGCGATCTTGGAGATGCCCTCGTCGGTGATCGGGCAGGCGGACAGCTTGAGGGTCTTGAGATTGAAGAGGCCCTGGCTGATGTGCTGGAGCGCCTGGTCGCCGATCTTGTCGCAGAAGCTGACGTCGAGGCTGGAGATGCGCGAGCCGCCCTCGGCCAGGTAGGCCATGCCGATCGGCGATATGTCGCAGGAGCGCAGCTCGAGCTCGCGGAGACTCGTGATCTTGGCGATGTGCTTCATGCCGTAGTCCGTGATGAGAACGCAGAAGGAGAGGATGATGGACTTGAGACTGTTGGCCAGGCCGAGCGATATGTGGAGCAGGCCCTCGTCGCCGAGCCTCTGGCAGTCCTGCAGCCCGAGGTGCTCCAGGGCGAGGCCACCGTCGTAGGAGTCGTTGCCGTTGCTACTGCCGATGCTGCTGCTGCTGCTGCTACTGCTGTCGCTGTGGCTGGACGAGGGGGAATCGGAGTTGCTCTGGTAAACGCGGCCGCGCGCCAGGTAACCGATACCCTCGTCGGACACGAGCCAGCAGCTCTGCAGGTCCAGCCTCTTGAGCTTCTTCAGGCCCCTGGCGATCACCTGCAGACCCTTGTTGGAGATGTTCCGGCAGCCGCCGAGCTCCAGCGTTTCCAGGTTCTTCAGATACTGGGCGATCTTCTCGAGACTCGCGTAGGTAATGTGGTGGCAGTTTTTGAGGTTGAGCTCGGTCAGCGAGGGGTAGGCCATGCTGAGGGCCGAGTTCAGGCCCGTGTCCGACACGTTGCAGCAGCCGGAAACGTTGAGCGACTGGAGATTGGGGATGCCGCGGAAGACGTCGACGAGGCCGCGCCTCATCGTCAGCGACAGCACCTGGACGCGCTTGATGCCGCGCCTCTCCAGGCACTGGAAGACGGCGCCGCTGTGCTTGCAGCCATGGGCCGTGCTGCGCAGCTGCAGACCCGCCTCGACTCCTCGCCAGGCGCTCCTGTGGTAAGCGGCCTCGCGCCAGGCGACGCACACCTGGGCCGCTCGGCCCTTGTCCCTCACGCTCAGCTTGCTGAAGATCAGCGCCAGGATCTCGGGGTAGAGGCTGGACACGTGGGTGTTGGTGGTGGGCTGCTGCCTGGCGGACTTGCTGCGCTGCAGCGGCAGGTGCTGTTGCCTGTAGAGGCCATCCTGCAGGTGCGTGATGCCCGGCACCCCTTGGTGGTGGTGGCTGTCGTGCTGGCGATGGTGCTGGTGGTGGGAGTGGTGGTGATGGTGGAGGGACTGCTGCAGCAGCAGGAGATTCGTCTGCTGCTGAAGATGATGGTGGTGGAGCTGCTGATGCTGCTGCTGCTGCTGTTGGGAGCCAGCGTCGGCGGCGACTACAACGGCGGCCTCCAGCGTCGCGGCAGGCGAGTGGTCCAGGTGATGGTGGTGGTGGTGGTGGTCCGTCTTGAAGAGCTTGCGCGGCCGGCCCGACGACGGCGTCTCGGCGACCGGCGGCGGCTGTACCGCCAGGTGGGGCCGGTGCAGCTGGTAGCAGTGCCCGGACCGGTGAATCAGCGTCGTCGTGCCGTGGCCCGACGTCAGACCCGACAGCTTCGTCATCAGCGGTTGCTGCGCTGGCTGCTGCTGACTTCCTGACTGCTGCTGATGGATTACTAACGGTTGCTGCTGTGGCTGCTGGTACTGCAGATACTGAAGAGGCTGCAAGCCAACGTCTTCCATGCCTACCTAGCGCGACGTCCCCGACGCCACGGTCGTACCCTTCGATGAGCACGTGGGCAGCAGTGTGATCTCAGGTAAATCTCCGGTTCTTATTCTTGCCTTTCGTACTATTGTGGGCCTGTGTATGGGCTCGCACAAGGGCCTCTCTTAAGAGGAGCAGATGCTGCTGCGGCGAGTGCTCCGCCTCCTCAGCATGCTACTTCCTCTCACACTGTGCTGCTGCCGCTGCGGCGCGATTTTTGTGCCGAGTGTATAACGTGTGGCGAGTAGCGTGCTCTCTCTCTCTCTCTCTCTCGCTCTTGGAATGCCACGAGGGGGGAGAAGAGGAGAGATGGAGGAGGAAGGAAGGAGGGAATTCGGGAGAATGAGTGCGTGAAAGGAAAAGCACAGACAGCGCACGCACGCACGCACACACACGCAGAGAGCGGCTGCTAGCGGCGGGGCAACTTATATACTGTGACACACACGACGCGGCACACGCACAGTCGCTACTGTTGACTAGTGTCGGCAGCGGAGGAGCACTTCGAACGGCGTTTGCGTCGCATCAAGGCTCCTGCAGCGGCGGGTATAACCTCGAAAAAAACACATGGATATGACGCTGTCCCTTTCTCTCTACACGGATAAGACGACGGCCTTCTTCTTAGTGTAGAGTCCACGAGGCGCCTCTCTCTCTATCTCTCTTGCGCGCGCGGTTAGATCGGAGCACACTGCGAGATGACGATCACACGGAAACGGATGATAATAATCGCGCACTTGGGTATATATATATTATAATGTGGTATACCGTGGTATATCGAGGCGGAAAAAAATGAAAACACTGTGCGCCAAGTGTCTAGGTGCGCCGTCGTGCGTGCCTGCTGCTCGTACAACGTCCGATGCCTCTCGTTGCACAATTCTCTATGTATATCTGGGATATACACTGGGCCCTCTTATTCTTTATCTCTTGATGCACGCGCACACAAGAACAAGAAACGGAGCAACGGAGCAGCGATGTGTATAAGTGTCTACTACTCTATACGTGTCCACTCTCCTGCCAGACCTTCTCTCGACTGTCCGTGTCTCTCTCACTGTCTCACTCTACGGTGCACACACACATACACTCGAAGAGCGAGTGTAGAAAGGGGGAGGAGGAAGAGGAGGCCGGCAGAGAGAAAGCGGGTCGGGCGAACCGAACGGACGCGCTTCCAGCCGCAGACTGACTGGCCGTGTATCCAAGCGCTCGCGCCAGAGAGTGCAGCCGAAGGCAGCAGCGAGGAGAGCTGTGGAGGTGGAGAGAGGAGTGGGACAAAACTCGCGCCGCTGCGGCGACGGCGCGATGCGTGCGCGTGATGATCGGCACTGCACTGCGCGCACAGTACTGTGCACTCAACAATACTATACCGATCGAGTTGGAGTTTCGAGGGGGTTCCAGGGGTAACCGCGAGATGGCAAGAGTAAAGGGGGCGGAGACAAGGGTGGCTATTGGTCGAGGTCGCCGTGTGAGGGTGCCCACGTGACCGGCGCACTGGATATCGATTCGGGAGCGCGGCGCGGCGGCATTTTTAAGTTTTCGCGCGGAGGGGCGGGGCCTTCCACGCGCGCACGCACGCACGCACGATGATGCGCTCACTCTTTCTCTCTCTCTATCTCGCTCTCGCGGAGAGTATAGTGCAGTGGATGTGGGGGAGTATAAGAGAGGATCGAAAATCGAAAAGGAGAGAGGAATTTTTGGGGATTTTTAGCGATGAGCGGTCGATAGCGGCGGTAGTAGTGGAGGTGGTGGTAGTGGTGGGAATGTTTGGCGGTGAGGTTTTCGACGAAATTCTCGGGGACGCACGGCGGGTGTTGCCGAGTGCAATTTTGCAAATGGGGTGTGCGGGTGGAACGGACGGGGGTGGATTTTGAGAATTATCGTATCGGAGGCGTAGATTTTGGAAATGCTTTGGTGTTTTTTCATTTATTGTGTGAAAGTTTTAATTTTATGGGGTAATTAGAATTAAATTGTTAATTAAATTACTGAGAGAGAGTCTGAAGTGTACTTTTATTTGGTATTTTTACGGTAATTTGAATTTTTAAGACATTATTTGTAATAAAGGTCGATTCGGAACATTCACGCATTAAGTACAAAATGTATTCTGAATGGAATTAAATGTTCCTTATTGCAGCATTCTCTTTTGAGATCCGAAAATCGACACTTTATCACACCAATCCACGGCACATTCTCCTCTCCTTAAAATTAATTCGAATTTAAATTCTGCGTACCCCACGCACAACACCACGAGACCCAATGCTATATACAAAACTTACTCGTTCTCCACTATACATAATCGGTCGAATAAATCCAATTTAATTGACCATAATCGTGGAAAAGGTAAAAAACAAAAATCTCCCGCTACAAGGCACTCGCTCTCGCGTTGCACAACGCTCGAAAACAGTCATTACCGTGCGCAACGTGACAATCTTATATTTTCTCATACACATATATACCTTTATTCAACTTTTTAATTTAATTTCGATAATATTGGCATACAACGCAAGGCCGACGAGCAGCGAAACTTTTGGTCGGGACTATATACGGAGCTCCCATAAACGCGCGCGCGCGCAATGCGTACGTGCAATATTTATCGGCGATTTTCGAACACTTCGATTACTCGCACAGCAAGCTGAGTGTGAGAGAGAGAGACAAGCTGCAGTGTACGTACAGCTGCTTGCCGATGCAAAGTGTTATTGGTCGAAAATGCGACTCGCATTTTTTTCGACCGATGGAACAGTATGCACCGCTTTTCCTATATATGTATATGTTCGGAGCTGCGCTTGGCGTGTGATATTTTGCTATTTTACGGCGGAGAACGGCAGATGAGGCGGTATTTATTTAGAGTACTATGCGAAAGGAGGTTTTGTGATTTGAGGATTGTGCGGAGGTTATTGTGGAACGCCAAATTATTGAGTTTATTTCTTTTCTGATCACGAGATAAATATAATGCTGTGCTTTATATGTACGAGGATAGTCGTTTTCAGTAGATATTTACTGTTAAATAGTAATAGAGTAGAGTAGACAATTTTAAATATGTATAATAAGCATACACACCATATTACTAATTTCTAAAATTAGCGTGTTTTCCGCGCGCGTTCGCGCTCTATAATTTATTTGCGTTTCTTCCATACGGCGCATATAAAACGCGAACGGTAATAATTTATTCTTACGTCAGCTTATAATGCAATGCATTTACATTGAATTAATGCGCGCGCAGGAAATATTGAATAAATAAAACTACTATGTTGACTTTGAAATCTCTTTTAGCTCTTTTTTTTTCTCCCTCCAGACTCCGTCGTGAACTCTCGACGCGCTCAATTTTCGAACCATAGATTTTCCATTTTTACCTGTTTATACAGGGCTATATATTCGAAGCACAATTAGGTCATAACGTTTTATAACGTCGCAATATTAATCCCTGAAAATTTTAGTATGGGGACGCAGAATGACTCATTGTTCCATGGGAATGAGTCTTGAAAGGTAAATGTAGCTTCAATGTATACTCTATGGTACAGCCCATAAATGTTTTACAACTTGCGAAGCGCCATCAATTGGGCGTATAAAAAATTTAGCCCCGCGTCCGAATAATAATTTTTGTCGCGTATATTAAGTGTGAATTCTTTGAAAATGGTCATTTAAGAATAATTTTTAACTTCAATATACCGCAAATAAAGCGAAGTCCTGTAACGTATTTTTACAAATCAGACGAATATTATACAAGTTTATCAATAATACACGTTATACTTTATTGATTTCCCAGCTATGAATTGTATATTTATTATCTATACCATAATATCTTAACATAATATGGTAACTTCGGCCACCTTAAGCAGAATATTTTCTTTCTCCTTCTGTAAATGCGTTGGGACAAAAAGTATACTAAATATACAGTTAGTATACTGAGTTTGCTTCAAAATTGTTAACTTCTCCCTTCGAAAGGAAAATGTTCTTACTTCTAGTAAATTTCCTCTTTCCCCAGAAGAAATCCTTTTCTTATAAATAAACAACCCACTTGCGAGAGTAAGATTGTTCCTGTCTATACTTATGAGGTCTTTGCTAAGCATATTTTTACTCCAATCAAGTAACAATCTGCTGGCGGCAAATAGATGAACCTCAAGCAGATTGCCTCAAGAGGATTTCTACTTGGTCGTAATTCAAAATTCTGTTCTGCTAACGGCAAATAAATTCTACTTGCTTCCAGTATCTACTTTTTTCAGTGAACCCAGAAAAAAATTGGGAATGTAGGGTGCAAACGTGTAAAAATGTACGTTTTGGACAAATTACCTGACATGTCATCTAATTCGGACAATATTGATAAAAAAAGAATAAATTAAGTCGTACACTGTAAAACCTGTATTTAATTGTTAACTCCTAGGAATAATGCTTAGTATAAAGGAAATAAAGAAATTCATTTGTCATTATATTGCATTCTATAAATGATTTTAGAATTATATATGGGAGTCTCCGTAAGCTAAACGAAAAATTCATTTTGATCAAAGAAATTGATTATTTCTAATCATATTTTTAAAATTTCTTCTCAGAAAAAAGACACATATTTATTAAATCACATTTTTTTACAGATTGGCCGAATTAGGAAGAAAAGTAAGTCAAGTTTTAATGAACAAATTAATATTGCGCCGTACTCGTAACTCGTATCATAAATTTTTCTACCGATACTGCCCCTGAAATTTATTAACGAACAAAATAAGCTTTATTTCGGTAAGATCGGATAAAAAACAAAAAAACGTAAAAAGATTTTGAAGTTTTTGTCTGTAATTGTAATAATATCATGGTAACTATTGCCCAAATATGTCTGAAACAAATTTTTTTATGTTCCTTTTAGTATTTATTTGTTACATATACTAACTCTTCGATTATTAAATTAACAAAACATTATTTAAAAAATAAAAATTCTAAAAGTACTGTTTCCACCGAGTAAACTATCTTGAGTTAACATTTTAATGTCACAAAGTGAAACATCCTCGACGAAACAAGCGCTTTTAATATCCAAAAATTACAATTCTTGCACCCAGTTCCCCGGACACAAAGTATCACTCGACCCTCATACACCGGACATTTCATCCTATCCGTGGCCCCGGAACCCGCCACAAAGAAAACATCTTTCCTAACTCGTCCAATGAAAACCTCCCAACTTGATAATTCGCGTAATAAAAGCGCGCTTCTCTCCCTGGCTCGCCTCTCCTCAGAGGAAACAAACAATAACGTCGCGGGGCTCTCGGACCTCTTAATTACAGCACTGCCGGGTCTGCACAACGTCGTCGCCGTCGCCGCCGCCGGGCTACTATATACCACTACACGCGCACACCCGGCGAATAATAAAGTAGCCTGCCGGCGTAGGTGTCCCTCTCTCTCTCTCTCTCTCTCTCTCTCTCTCTCTGTCTCTCTCGCGAACGTTGGAGGATCAGGATCAGGTAGAGGAATCCGAGGCTAGTTAAGCGAACCCGCCGCCGCTGCCGAATTATAACGATGCTTCTTCTTTTGGTTGCGTTCCCCCCTTTTTTTGCTCGCTTTTAGGAAGGAATCGGAGGAGAATTCCGGCGAGGAGTCATTTCGTGGCGGCGTGAATGTTAATCGCGAGTAAGGGTATAGGGAGGGAGAGACGACGACTATAATTTAGAGATGATGGCGTGTAATTTGCACGTGGAGTGTATATGTTGAGTTTTTTCTGCCGCTCTTTGTGTGTAGAACGCGTGTAAGAACGTGTAAACGCGGGTGAGAATGTAAACTACATCGTTGTTAATTAAGGTGGGTGGGTACACAATGTATTCCGAAATTAACAGCTGTTTAAGTAGGCTTCTCTACATAGAATATACATCGTGCAATTTTTAGGAAATTGATACTGTAAAGGGAACCATCGTGTATATATTATAAAACAAACAAAGCGCTCGGCGACGATAAAATAGATCGCATATTTGCACAAGCACCGCGTAAATTCTTCTATTCATTTGGATTTTACGTTAATTCGGAGAACACACGCGGTCGGCAGCGAGATATTCGAATGTCACTGGCTATTCGGTACCGTATATATATATAGCATTTTTCAGCCGCGCCTTGTACGTTTATAAATACATGCACAAACATTGATGAAACGCTGTTGAAACTTTTCAAAAATGTCCCGACGCACGCGCCGTATGTATATAGGTATGTATCGGCGTGTATAGACATACACGTATAGTCCTCGTGTAGCTGGAACATTGTTTGAAGTTCCATTGTCGGAAAATGTTTACGTTGCCGAAAGTTCGGAGCGATCTATCAATAAAAGATCTCATTTTCCGCGGCGCTCGCTCGCGCTCGTTACCTTGGATTTTTCCCCCTATTATATTGATCTTCGTTTGCTACTGCATATGCGTATATATGTATGCGAAAAGACATAATGGGAGAGAATTTAAAATTCTATACATGTTATATTTTTAGTATTCAAATGTGTAGACGGAATAACGATCGCTTATAGTTCATTCAATAAACTAACATTTCCATATGTATTAATAGTTTCCGTTACATTACATATAATATTAAAAGGTTAATTAAATATAATATAAAACTTATTTCAAAATTTTGCTATTTTACACGCCTACACGCCTTTTTCTCAATAAACTACTACAATGTAGCACTACCGACGACCCAAAAAAGCACTAAAAAAAACTCAACAAATCGCTTTCGCCTCGCCGGCCACTCTCTCTCTCTCTCTCTCTCTCCACTTTTTGACAACCGGCAATTAAATCCAATAATATCCGAATACCCCGACTTCCTTCCCAAAATCCCCATAAACCGGCATAAAGCCAGCGCTAATTTCCCTCTCTCCCTCTCTCTCTCTCTCTCTTTCTCTCTGCCGAATCATCATCGCTATACTTAAAAAAAGAAATACTCTGTCTTTATACGACGCCGTAAAAAACGCGCCGTTTTTCATCTCAGTCGGCCATATATATACCCACGGGCTGCGCGTCCCTTTCTCTCGGCTAGAATCTTCCCCGGACGCGGACTAGTCAAGTGTCCGCCTCGTAAAATCTAGCCTCTCTTCTCTCTAGCATTCATCCGTTCCATTTTACAGCGGCCCAATAATCGGCGAGGCGACTGGCGCTCTAGGTTTTTCGCGAAAAATCCCCGGTATAAAAGGGACTATACTTTCTGTCTCCATCTCTCTCTCTCTCTTTCTGGCTATTAGGGCCGAAATGATGGCTCCTCAATTATTCCGTTTCTGCACGCGGTACGTATACTGCACTCTCGCCTCCTCCCAGTTTTTACCTTGCTGCAGCAGCAGCTATATATGTATACCTGCGTGAGCGTGGGTAAAAGTTTAAAGGTCCAGGTATATGTACGGCGTATAGTACGGCTGCTGCGTCGTAGTCGATCGGGGGAGTTACCGGACGGGGAATTTAAGAAGCCTGGAAAAGAGGAAGAAGAATGCGCTCGTATACAACGAGAGTTTCACACGGCACGCCCGTGTGCGCATTGCGCACTATAAAGGTATTGTCTTTCGGGCCATTATCACGCACAGGATGCTGCGCAGGCGGGAGACACCTGCTTCAGGTCATGCAGCTTTTGAAGAAGGAAATGCTTCAAATTCTTGCCCCTGTCTGGATCATTGGTGCTCAATCGATCGTGCTTAATTTCCTGTGAGGGGGGCTGGAATTTTGGAGAAAACGGGACTTCTGTGGGCGAATATGGCGTGTGTGTAGGTGGAAATTGGGAAAAGCCTGGTATAGAAATTTTTGGTGAAAGCGGAGGGGGACTATGATGTGTGCATGGTCGTGGGTTGAATGGTTGAAGCTCAGCAGACGTTATAATTGCGTGGCATTGAGCGAATGTTATAGCTAGCAAAATCAGACTTCCTTTTATTCATATTATGTATATAATATACCATTGTTCCGTTTTCTTTTATATTGTAAAATGTCTAATTTGAAATGCTTTGGTGATTTTCGGTTGGCTTGATTTTGTAGCATAACGTACCCGATGATTAAAGTTAATGGTTCTAATTAGATACTCCTAATCCTTTGCTCTTGTACACGAGAACGGACGCATATCGTAGTTATATATTTATTATATACATATAATATACTATCATTATTAATGTTCACAAATGGTATTTAATAATTCATCAGCACTCTACGCGCCACGCAGCGCCGCCATCAAAATCCATTAATACTTCAATTAATAATATATATCATCTCGTAATATTATTAATTCCTGACACACTAACCCCAGCTCGAACCAAAAAATCTACGCTTTATTACCCAGGAAGCAATAATTACGACGAGCATTCATGTTCCCAGATATATCCACACTACAGAAAAATCATTGGCGAAAAATCACCGGACCGCGAATAGAAATTTCGCTCCGTTAATCAGCTATGTACACATAATCACTATCTCGCTGATAAAACCCGGCCACCATAAACGTCCCGGGCCGGGGCAATTAATTAGTCGCTCGCAAAAACTGTATATAGCAAAACGCGCGCGCCTATCCATAAATAAAACTTTCATCGGCGGCTACCGCAGCAAAAAGAGAGCATACACACGTACACGCGGCTCCGGTAAACAAAAGCGACGACTATACGGACACGCGGCCGGTTGCATAAATCAGAACTAGATTCAGAAGCAGAGGAGGGAGATCGAGCGAGAGATGTACGCTCGCGGTACATTAAGTGATGCATATAGGCGCGCTTGAATTTGCCTTTTACTTGGCCCGACAAGCTCGTTCGAGCGTGTACTACTACGCCGGCGGGGGCGTTTGTAATTCTCCCGGCGTGTGTACGCGGTGGTATCCTATATATCCGCGCGCTCTCTGCTGATGCAAGGTTATCGAAAATCGCACCGGCGAGAGACACGCGTGCTGTGTGTATATGTCTGTTAGTCTGGCTGGGTGTCTGCGAGGGCCTTGCAACAGAAATGCGGGATGGGGGGATGGGTCGGGATGTAATTTTGGAGCAGGTGATTTTGCTCGTGTGTATTGGGTTTTGGGATTCGTGGTTTTGAATTTGATGAATAAGCAGTGTGTCAATGTAATAAAGTGACTGGACTGTTTGGCAGACGTAGGCTGAGATACAGTATGGGCAATCTATGGGCGTCGATCTTTTGAAAGTCATCGTATGCATCGTGTGCAGCAGAAGCGCGAGGACGTGCCCGCCGCCTCTATGGTTTTTTTCACGTGTGATATAGATCTTGTGTATAGTGGTGATTCGTTAATTAACATGGACAAATCTACAATGTCGGGGAGGGACAATAAGCTATTAAAAAGTGACTTCGGTCAGTAATAATTTAAAATTCTTTTTTATTGATTTGTGATCGTATCGATGAATTCCCTGCATTCAGGTGTTCCAATCGCATTTTTCATACACTTCGATCTTAGCCAAAAGGCAGAAAACCAATGCTGTTGCAACTTTTTTAGGCTCTCATATGCTCTGGAGAACGTTTTCCCACGTGTGGGATTGTTTATGCCACCTAGCGGTTACTAGCGGTAGACACGATGCGGTCCGGTGCGCCTGCGCAGTGGCACTGAGCTGACCTGTGGCGCGAACGTTTAAACGATTACAAAGCTGTCCTTAGTATTTTCTGCTGTACTCCATAAAATAAATTTGTTGACATAGTATATGTAAAATTCGATTTTGCACCCCATTTTCCGTGTGTAAAATGCATTTTTACACATAGTATGCGTAAAAATTTGTTTGTAACACATGCACGATTTTCGTCGTTTTCCGACCTAAAAAGAGGTCCTACAGTGACTTTTTTTGCTCAGCGGGCGCTAATGAAGCTATTACCAGAAACTAATAATTCTATATCGCAGAAAATATTTAAAAAGCATTACATGAATATTTTCATAAACATATTTCAATTTATTAGAAAATGTTATAGGTATTTAAAAACTTATATAAAATAGAGTTTATGAATCCAGCACTGAGAGGCACTTGTAATTAAAAAATGATGTGAAAAAATCAAAGAATTTTTAAGGAAATTGAAGTGCGACAAATCAAAATCGAATTATTTTGATGATATAAGAACAAATTGTGTACCTACGTTGAAAATTCAAATGTCTTACTTCTGGGTAGAGTGCAAAACTTTGTTATTAACTTAATGGAACTAGGTGAATAATGTGAAATTTATCTTAATAATTAAAAACAAAATACGATTGAAATCGTTCGAATTGATTAGTAAGATATTGATTGTTAAGTTCGAAAAGCAAATAAAGATCGTCGTTACGAAAACAGCGAGTAGTCTATTGATTGCATAAATCATTTGAGTATTGGTTTTGTAGCGGGAAATTATTTATGTAAATTTTATACGTAAAATAAAGCATGTTAAATCCGACCCTTTAGCGAAATCTATATTTATTAAACAAATCAATTTTTATTATTTTCTTTCAAAATCGCTTATTTTAAAATTTGTAAATAAATAACTATATTAAATAACTATAAAGGCTTTTATTTTATCTTAAAGTACACCTCGGTAACAAATTTTAAAGCAAAGCTCGAAAATTTGAGATCGTTTGCACGTAACAAGCTACAATTACCATAATAATAAACATTACGTACACACACGCAGACATGCAAACGACTTTACTCCAAAAACTCCGTTTTTACACACACAGGCCGAATAAAAGAAAGAAATTTTCGCCACGAGAAGATATGCGCACGCCAGATGCAAATAAGAGATTTAACCATACGCGTGTTCGAGATGTAAGATTAGGGGACAACAAGCCGAGATTTCTGACCAGCTGAAAGCCGATTAAAAGCCGGCTTTGTCCTGACCTCTGCTGCAAATTGTGCCTTTTTACTTTGCCTTGCTACTACAATATTATAGTAATTCCATTACTTCGCCAGAAGTTTATACTGTATACTTAGACGTAATTTTCTTCTGCATTACCTTTTTACTTTAATACACCCCACATTTCCATCAAACTGAGTCATCAAACGCCTCATCGCAACCACCGCGCACCCACCTCTGCTAGCACGCTCCGTAAATATATGCGCATGTGGAAATTTCGCAAGCAGAAGACGCTCCTTTAAAAACCTCCATATCTCGCCTTTCGGTTATACCTCCTTCGTTAGCTTCTTCAGCGCTTGCTCCAATTAATGCCCCGCTTACAAAAACTCAATTAAAATATAGAAAGTCCGCGCTGCATCATGCATATACATATAGCTCTCCGCAATTAAAAACGACCTCCCATATCCTCCTTCCCACAATCATTTCTTTTTCGCCTTCTTCTTCACCGTCGCCGCCGCGTAAATCCAACCCATCTACATACCCCCCAATACACATCCTCGCACGAATCTCCGATAATAAAACTATACACGCGCCGCCGCCGCTGCGAGCCGTAAATAAGGCATACCTGCAGCGTCCTCCTCGTGCAGCACTGCACGCGAGGCGAATCTTAATCCGGCCGTTAAATTTGTAAAAGTCATGCGGCGGACCCCGCGCGTCTAATCCCGCCGACGAGACTTTGCGCGCGTTCAGCGCTGTAGGTTACTACTTCTCGGGAGGTGTGGTTGTATATATAGGGGATTATATATAGGACAGCGGCGTCGGCGAATTTCGGCAAGTGGTGACACTATACGCCGTGTTCGTGATGGAAATTCAAAATAAAATATTAAGTGTGCGTATGTGTGTGTGTAGCGAGCGCGCGCGCGGGCGAGAATGGGCGTTGATTTATCGGGTCGTAAATTTTCTGTTTATCTGCGCGCGTGGTGCGGGAAAGTCTCCTTTGCGTTTTTCTAGCGCGCGCGATTTTAAAATGTATCGATTTTCTGAGGTAAGAAGTCTGCGACGTTGCATTTCTATGCATATAGTTTAGCGAAATGGATGTATAACTTGTGATATGATTTTTATACGTGATTTAAGTGCGCTGTATGTATATTATAGCACGGAATATTGTAGTGTATAGGGAGATCGAGGCTATTCGTTTTATATTTAACGCTGATCATAAAATTAGAGAAATATGCAAAACAGGTATAATTCCAAGAGTGCCTATAGAAAACTGAATGGTTTAATCCTCTTTTCCACCTCTATAAAAACGTTTTTTTATTATACAGCGTAAGGTTTTCCACTCACGCAATAAAAACGAATCCAAAACAAAAACCGAACAACCTACATCATTACCTTTTCACACCTCGTCCCGAACCCCCGAATTCTTTCGCAGTAAACTCCGTGCCGACTGATAAGTGAGTGCCGCATATACGCATGCCTGTAGTTCGCAGCGAAACCATAACTTCGAGCGCACGTGAGAGACTTTCGCGCTTTTTGCGCCGCCCTCCTTAAAAAGCGAGGAGAGAAGTACCAGCACACGCAACACACGAGTCTCGAATAAATTAGCTCGTTTAGTTCGAGCCAGACGAAGGAGACGAGCGAATAAACAAGTTGTACGTAGGAGCAACGAGTGATCGGTTGCGGGTCGGTGAATCGAGGAATCGTTGTCTGGAACGAGCGTTGGGTTATTGAGTGTATTGGGGCATTGGTATTATTGAGCGCAGTAAAAGTATTGATCTGCTAATGCGGTGGGGTTTATGGGGGTAACGTTGCATTTGGTGATGTAGAAAGATAGGTTTGTATTTAATTGAGGAGAAGTGTGGAAAAACTGAACGAATTCTTAGTATTTATATTAGTCTTAAAATTCAATATCTAATTTAGATGTATGCAATTTATATGATTTTTACGAACGTGCAGTTTAGAAAATTACACATGCATTCACGCTGATGTGTTAAATCTTTAAACGTTGCAAATTGTCGTACGTAATAAATTTGTAGTTAATCTAACGGGATTGTATCAGCTAAATCAACTGACTTGTAATGTGAAAATCTACTTTTCACTACGTTTAAAAAGTTAAAAGTTAATTGAAAAGGCGTATCCGTTCAAAGAGTCTTTTCAAAACAGAGGAACTCCTATTTTCCGAAAAAATTAGATATTCCATTGGTTTAAATGCTGATTTGATATTGGCGATATTTAATTAAACTATACAGGAGTCATTTAAATAACATTCTCGAATCTTATCTAGAGATGGAATTAAATTTTATTGAAATTCCATTTCAAATGCGTTTAAATTCATTAAATAAAGTATACCGTGAAATACAAAAATTTTTCCTGATATAGTCTATAAAAAATTAACCAGCTCTCGATCTAAGCTTTTATAAATCACCTATATTTCTCAGCATAAATAAGCTGCCGTGTTAACTATAATGTAAGTAAATACTAACTAATTTTTTTGAACCTTTGAAAAGCTATCCGTTAGCTATGTATTAACTAAATTTTCTACTGGCGAGGAGAGGAGCGAGAGGTTCGAACCCGATCCTATCTGCCGACCTCTTGCCGCCACCTAGTGGAAACCAACCGCAAGCGCGACGGTCGCCCCCAACCGTCACCAAGGTATTTTCTCGACTCTAACATTTCGGAGCAGACTCGCTCTCCGCGCTCCGCCGGAGGGGGTCCCTCAAAAAGGGTCACCAGGACAAGGCAGGAAAACCCTAGAGAGAACCTTACCAGTGAAGTGGTCAAAATCACCAGAAAAAATAGGAAAAGTTACTATCCCGAGTAAAAAAAGTCTGACTAAAGTCTGGCTAAAGTCTTGCTAAGTCTGACTAATGGGACGATGCCAGACTAATTTTCCCAGACCTCAGATGCGAAAGTCTAAGGAATTCCAGAGTTTTTGTTGGACATTCGACAGGAAATCTATTGGTTTTTTTTTTTAAATTCCATAGAAGAATAGCACACTCCATAAAATTTTACAATATTTTATTACTTCGTAAATTTAGAGGTCAAACTACTAACTATAACTAACAATAAGTAGGTATAAGTTTCGCTTTCAGAAGTGGTCGTTTTTTTTAATTTAGAAGAGAAGAAATAAAAATATTGGCGCGGCATTAACTTTTTAGCGCTCGGTCCAAACAGCTTCTTTTACAAGGCTTTTTTGAAATAGCGCTTTTTACAATGCTTTTTTTAAATAGTGCCTGTTACAAGAATTCTTTAAAATACTGTCTTAATACTCCCAGCCGACGATTTTAACTATTCTATTGCTATAAAGGCGCGACGTTATTACCGGCCTTATTACCGGGATTTTTAGCTAACTTTTATCTAAAAAGTGCCAAAAATTTCTACCAGGGTTGTTGTTCGAATTAGAATTAGTGTATCAAAACTTTTCTATACAGCCCAGGTAGTTACAAGAATATGAGTGGTTGCCGAGTTAATCCTTTCGCAGACAGGTATACTCCGCATCGCCAGTGCAGCAGATATACTGTTCCCAGTCGATGGCATTGAAACTTTCTGTAAATTAATGGGTTAGAAGACGCTCGTCGATACGAACTATTGAACAAATTAGTCAATTCTTCAGTAAGTAAATGGAGATTTCTTGAAGTAGAGGAAATAAAATTTAACTTCGAGATAAGCTAGTATTCACTATCGAATCGGGCTGGATTATTTCTTCATTAATTTCGTCCGGTGAGCGATTTTTCACTTTTTAGGGAGAACAAAGCGTTCCTCTCATGACCTTATCAGGAAACGTAAGTCTTTCCGATCGCTATAATTAAAATTTGACAGGGAGTAAACTGATTTATGAGCATTGATATATACGTATCCGTATGTAATATACACATACATAATACAAAATGACCATTTAGAAATCCTAATACCCATTCTTGTTTTTCCAAAACTCCCACATTATAATGACAACCGTCACCGAATTAAACCCGAGGATTCTCGAGCCGCACACATTATACGTCCATACCTCCAGGTAATTTTTTTACGTGTATAGTACACCGACAACATACGGCCGCTAACTCAATTTCCAAGCACGTATTCGGGGGTAAACGGTAGCCGCCGTCGTCACTGAGATATTCACTTCTTAGAGAGTTAGCAGCTCTCACCGCACAGAGGCGGCATATCCTTTGCCGCGCGTCTTTACCGTTACACCACGTCCATCCAGCATTTCGCGCGCTGTTATATACCATACGAACGAAGGCTTAAAGGCTTTCATATTGCGTGCGCGTTATCAATGCGAACACGCACTGATAATGGATATAAAAGGCATGGTTTATGCATCAGGCCATGCAGAACCTCGTTGTTTTTTCATGTATTCGTGCGGGATTAAGGTACGCATGAAGGGGATAAATTCAGCGCGTTGATAAATTTTTGAGCGCTACTACTCGCGTTTCGCCCCCTCGCCTAGCGATGTATGTATAAAACCCCAAACTTTACTGTACGAGTTTTTCCGGCGCGCGGTCGCTATAAAATAGTTATACGCTCGCGTACTTAGCGTAAATATAGACGCGGAGTCTAATCAATTTTCCTTTATCGCGCTGCGAGCGCGAGAAACCGGGAATGCAACTTTGCGCTATATAAGTATACACACACGCGCGTGTGCGTATGTAAGAGCGTTCGATTTAAGAACAGAAATTGCCTATAAATACTTTTTTTGCTCAGAGATTGGCAGCAGCCGAAAAAAGCAACTGCACGGCGCGTAAAGGCCTCGTTATTGATTTTTACACATACGCACGTATAGGCGAAACGAGCCTGGTGTGTAATTTTGTTTGTTTTAAGTATAATATACGCCGTCACTTACGTGTACATATACCGCGCGCGCCTATACTAATAAAAAGAGATAATTTTCAATTATTGGCATTCACAAAAAGCCTTATAGTGCCTGAGCGGAGCTATATATACAAGCGCACGGCAGCACAGCCTCGATTCGCTTTATTTTAATGGCTACGGCGGCACGCGTATACATAAAGATAAGATTGTAATATACACGCATATATGCACACATTGAAATTTCCAGATTTGCGTCACACACAGTGTTTCAATAACCTTCATTCATTCACACACAGCCTATGTGCTCGCGCGAGACGACTTCATCTCGCACACAGAGCTCCCCGCAGCTCCATAAATATTCCATTGAACCTCTATAGATACACACATACGCGCGAATTTGCATCTGAAATATATAGTTAGATAAACCTCTGCTGAACAGCAGCACTAATGATAATAATAATAATAATAGTAGTAAGAGAGAGCGTTTGACACATCGACACGCGCGTATGTACAGCAGGTACAACTTCATCCACGCACCGGCGGCCGGCCCACGGCTGCAGCATGTGTGTGTATCACACGCCGCGTGAAACCTTATAAGCGCGACACCGCTGCGCTGCACCCGATAAGCCGCTCATCGAGGCACGCAGGCGTAATAATTATATCCCTCATTCTGTCTCTGTGTCTATACTGTCGCTACCTAATACTACACACACGCATGCTCGTCGTGTAAGTATATACGACGAGCGACAGCTGCATGTGGGCGCTCACGGGAGAGAGAAAATACCTATACACATACACACACACCTTTATAATATGATGCATGTGCAGATGAACGGAAGAGAGGGAAAAGACGAAGGAGAGCGAAAAGGATGGAAAAAAAACGGAGCGCGCGCATGCACGCGCTAATTGAGCCGGCACGCAATTAGACAAAAGGATACGGGCCGATGCTCTCTCTTACTCTCTCAGCTCCAGGAGTGTGTATAGTGGCTACCACTGAGGAACCAATGAACCGGCATGAGTCGGAGCGAAGCATTCGCGCACGCAGGAGAAGAGCATGAGAGAGTGTGCGTGCGAAGGTGCGTGCGCGCTCGCGAGTGAATGAGCGAGCGAGCGAGCGGGGAGTCCAAAGGGACCGCGAGGAGGTAGGATATATCCGCGCGTTCTGCGCTCGCCTGCTGCGGAAGAGAGAGAGAGAGAGAGATGCCGAGGGAGAGATAGGAATTAAGAGCGCGAGCTCGCCCGTGTGTGCGAGAGAGAGAGACCAAGAGGGCTGCGGATATAAGAGTAAGAG
This sequence comes from Torymus auratus, assembly GCA_900474315.1. Taxonomy (NCBI): domain Eukaryota; kingdom Metazoa; phylum Arthropoda; class Insecta; order Hymenoptera; family Torymidae; genus Torymus; species Torymus auratus. The sequence continues at coordinate 24,958 of UXGD01001458.1, forward strand.
AGAAAGAGCGACTGCTCCGTTCCCCCTTTCCTCCTCCTCCTCCTCCTCCTCTCGCGAGAGAGAGCGAATGCGCGACGAAACGCGCCGCGCGCCGCTCGCTCGGTTATAGGCTCGCCTCTGCCTGGTAGAGAGAAAGAGAGAGAAAGAGAGAGAGGACGTATATAGTACTTGTTCCTGCACTCGCGCCCCGCGCGCGCGGACACGGCGGTGGCGGCGGCGACGGCCGGTGTGTTCTCTCTCTCGTGCACACTGTGCGCGCGGACGACGACGACGACGACGCGGAGCAGTGTCGTGTATATGCTGTGTACGCGTGGGGTATATCTGCCAGCGAGTCGCCGATTTTTCGCCGATCGATTCTATAAGTGCGCTGTGTACGTGGAAAGAGTGTGGATATAATAAACGTACTACAAGTGTGAGGGCTTTCCGAGAGGGAGAAAGAGAGTAGAGTGTGTGTCCAGGAACCGAATGTAGTCCACGGCGCGTTTTTGCGCGCGCGCGAGCGTCTGTGGTAGCAGCAGGTATTCGGAGAACCGCGGAGGCTGCATATTCTGAGGGAGAGCAGTCGTGTATATCGCAGTCGCGGATCGCCGATTTCTCTACTGGTGGTGTGCTGCAGAGAGCGAGTTCGCCGATTCTATATATATCTGGTAATTATCGCAACGACGATATATACAGTGAGATCCTTTAATGATACAGTTATAGATGTAAATGATGGGATTCGAACCGCGAGGTGGTTTTCTTTTTAAGATCGCGAGCACACAGGTTGACAGCGTGGGCGTAGGTTATAGAGCGCGAGAAATTAACCGTGTGAAATATCCTCCTCTGCCGCGCCTCCAGAGGGGATTAACGATTTCCGCGTTTTATACCGCGCGTGTGAGATATTAGGCGCTGTTTTATTATCATGTAAATTCCGCTCGTTACTGCGGCTCTGCGCGGGAACTGGGCGAGAGAGCTAACTATACGGGATTAGGATATTATTATATACGGGAATAATAATATTCGATATATAATTGCGGGAAAAAGAAACGGGAGCTTGTTTACACTGCACGCGTCAGAGTGGGCATAAAGTGCGGCCGCCGATGAGGTGTTGATGGGGAAAATTATTTTTACGGATTTTATATTTCGCGTATACTCTTTTACGAGCCGCGTAAATTTCCGATAATATAACCGGTATATACGCAGCTGATGTGCGTGTGCTCGATGATCGAGAAATCGGAACAATATATATCCCGGATAAGTACGTGCGTATACGTGAAACTACGCGTATAATTGCCTCATTTGCATTTCTATATATTTCGGAGCTTTATTCCCGCATAAAACGGTTTTCACGTCGATTTCACTTTGATTCCGAAAATCACAAAACCTCGCGGGACACGGTGTAATAGGATTTTCTCGCTAACAAGCGACGACTATGATGATGATGATGATGACACACAAAATCAGAAACGAACAAAAACTACAGGCGTGCGCAGAGACTAAACTACTTTTTCCATCGAGCGCGTGTTCCCACGGGCACCGCGGCAGGACAAAAAACTATGCTCAACCGACACACTGGTTGATTACACAGATATACACACACACACACGTATAGTCAGGAACCAGCCAGCCACTCTCGCAGAATCTAAAAAGACCATCTCGAGCTCTCTCTCTCTCTCCGACACACAATAAAAATTTCAGGATCTCTCTCCTCCTCCCCTTAATCCATTAGCCCGCAGGAGAGTGACTGTATACACGCGCGCGCACACGGGGGCCTGATACCACGCACACCGGGGCTTGTCTTAGAAATACGCGGCTCTTATCTGATTGCCAGCGGATCGCTCGCCTGCGCGCAACTAGTTTTACTGTTACGCCGCCGCATACATATATATAACTGACCGGTAAGATTGATCCGGAATCCAATCTACGCAGGTGAGGGGGTTTTTTCCTTTTCTTTTGGTTTCGTTTCGCTCTTATGCTCTGTGTGTGTGTGTGTGTGTGTATATATATGTCGATCAGCTTCTGGTCAATAAAACTGTCAGTGCGCTCGAATGAGTGTTATTGATGGTAATCGATTAAAAATGAGCGAAGGAGGAGGAGGTTTTTCCGGCATTTCGGATTGGGTTAATTAATTGGGGGAATCGTTCGCAATGATATGTGGAATGGGAGAGTTGCAAGGTGTGTATGTGCGGGTTTGTCCGCAGTACGGAGTAATTGAAGCTGTAAAGTCTGCCAGCGCGCTCTTTTCAGAGAAAAACTTGATCTGATTTACATAAGGAGAGAAAACGTCCTTTTTACGAGTGCCCCGATTAATTGCTTTAATTGCATTGAGATAGATAGGAACAATTATTCCTTCGACATAAATTACAAAGCCGATATATAAAGTTACGATTATTTCCAAAATTACACATTCCAATCGTCACTTCCACTATCTCTATCGCCGAAATTCTTTTGTAACCACGCCACACAACTCTGTATATACTTCGGCACCCAGCAACGGCTACACTGTGTCCCACCCTCGAAACCCCAGCATCTCCCTAATTAGACAGCCGACTCATCGCGTGCGCGCGGCCAAAGACACTCGAGGCCGCTTTATCAGCGTTTACTCTCGCGGCAACCCCGATAGCCGCATTATTATTCGCGCTCGCAAAGTCTATCTTCAAAGCGTCCCTTTCAAGACACCGCACACGATATCGCGCCGTAGCGACGTAGCACGCGCGCTCTCTCTCTTCTCACCTTTCATTAATTTATTTGTCAGTCAAAAAGCGGCTCTACTCTACGCGCTCACAGGAAGAAGAAGAAGAAAGCGAGATAAAAGACGACGGCGGCGGTTTTCGCCTTTTATCCCGCGCCGCGCTCTTGCTATATACTCCTTTTTTGCTCGCCGTCTATTCTCTTCGACTCTGCTTCCCTCCTTCTTCGCTTCGGCTTGGCGATATACACGCGCATGCAGAAGGAGAGGCCGAAAGGCGAGCCGACGAATGTGTATAATGCGCGATTGGGACGTTAAAGCGCGCGGCGGGGGATAGAGAAAGAGAAGGTGAAGAAATCGCCGAGCGCTGTAATGAGCCGTAATGGATCGGCGTGCTTATATATATACGTGCACTGCGAAGTCGATCGTGATTTTCGGTCCCCATTCCTTCTCGCCATGATGCTGCCTCGTTATATACACTTGTGTAGCTCGCTCGCGAGGTTTTAATTGAGAGCGTGTGTGTGTACGAAATTATCTTTCGGAGGGCTCGTTAATAAACCGCGCGAGGCGAGGCGCTATGCGATTTTTCCTTCCTCTGCGTGTGCCTCGATATAATATGTACGCTGCACGCGCGCACGTTTGCTCTCGTATTTATACTTGCGTGCACGTGCAGCACCGCGCTCCGTTCTTTTCATCTTTATACTCGCGGGTGAAAGAGAGAAAGGCGTAGTCTATATGTTTTAAGGGCAAATATATACACACACACATGCTCGGGTCCCACGTGCACTCGCGTGCGCGTATTAATATACACGTATACTTATTATGCGTGTAAGATTTTTCCGAACGACGCGCACGCGTTTGCTTTTCGATTTCAAACAGAGACGAGAGGAAGTAAAGGCGCGGACTTATATTACACGTCGCGGAACCCTTTAAAACTCACCGCTCAAACCAAACACACATGCGCTTGCTCAAATCGCCGGATATTTGTGCGTGTACGCGAGGTCGAAGCCAACACCGCGGTTGATGTGTGCGCGGCGGGGTTGGAAAAACTCAGGCGAATCGAAGGCTATACGCGCTGCTGCAGGTGATGATGATCGCCGCGTGTGCACACGAAGAAGAGGAAGAAGAAGAAGGTGAACGGCCCCGTGAACTTGCGCGCGCAAGGAGAGAGAGAGAGTCGCGGCGGTGGCGGCTATTTCTTCTTATCTGAAATTGGCTGCGAAGGATATATTCCAGGTGCGTGTGTGGGGCGATCGGTGTATACGCCAGAGGGAGAGAGAGAGTTTAAGCGGGGCAGTGATGGTTTTTACGTACGCGTTCGTATGGTTAATTAGCTCGGTGTTTTGCAGATAGGTTATTATACATAAAGAGAGAGTGGAATGAAAATTAGATGATTAGATGGAGTATTTGAAGTAACGAGCGGGGAGCGTACGTATTTGAACGTAGTGATGTTTTAGAAAAGCTTTGATTATGCTCGCTCGCGTCTATGCGCTGTACGAGGAGATATCATTATGAACTGATGTACATGTAACAAACTTGCGATCTGTATTTACAGCACCGTATAAGTCGTTACTTTTATAACGCCCGACGGACTATTTTTGTCTGCAGCGCTTATATTATATACGCGCGCGGGCTTTTTGAAGGGTGCGGTGATAAAACCGGTAGCGATCCAGTTCTCGCGATTTTATTCTATAGAGCGCCATAAAAACTCTTTTACAGGCACATCGCAGCTCTTTCGAATGAAAAAATAATTTTCTCCGAAGAGCCTTCGTTAAATATCGCTTTTATGACCATTCGGCGAGAAGTATATAGTTTCGAAACTTCCTAAAAGAAAAGGAAAAAATTGCCCAACGTTTATATACTGTACACACTAACTATGAATAAGCCCTAACGATATAGAACGTACCTCACCTTATCACCCAGCCGGCTCTTTCTTCATCGTCGTATATATACATCCCGTTCTCCGAATTTCTCCATCCTTATCGGCTATACCAAACCCTAAAATCATCTCTCCACACCCATACCGCAAACTAGGGCATTCACCTTCCTCAAACATTATACACACGGACAGCCTCTCCCTTTTTCCTCCCATAAAAAACGAAATTCCTGCACACACTCAGTACTCCCACGGCAAAAAGCCCTATCTCCCACTCGACCCGCTTGTCAATTAAACGAAATCAAACGCCGAGCGTATCTCTATCTGCCGCCGCAGAAAAGCGAAGAGGGACAGGCGTGCAGTGCACCGAGGAGGGAGAGAGATCATGCAGAAGGAAGCCGCCGCTGCCGCTGTTGCTGCTGACCGAGAGCCCGAAGACATCTACGGCAAGTGGTTGTTCCGCGGGCAGAGACGCTGAGAAGGAGTAGACAGGAAGACGGAGCAGTAGAGGCTGCACGGATAGCTGCGCGCTCGCGTTTGGCTCGAGGGTGAGAAAGCGTTGAGTGCGCGCGTATATATATAATATAGGTTTTCTTCGTGCGGAACCGCGAGGGAATCGAATATATTTAGCGCGCGGGTTTTCTATTAACTGTTTTGTTTGAGCAACGTGTTGTAGTGTTTTTCTGGAGAACGCGACACGGAATTGATAATCGACAAATCTATCTCCTTACCCAGGCGCTTTTCGACGTTATCGCGTGGTTCAACGTTTCAATCATGTATAACGAATACCACTTCCCGCCTATCCATAGAACCTCGTAGGCCTTTTTTCCAGAGAAATTTGCTTTCTCATTACGAGAAAATCTCCTTCTCTCTCTCGCTCTGTATACCAAAAGCGCATCATTCCGAAGAATGCAGTACAACCCATAACAAGAAAAAACCCGACGCGATCGCCACCACCACTACCGCACTTCCACCGGAAAGCCGCGCAAGAACGACTCTCCGCGGGTTTCTCCGCGAAAAACATAGCTCCTTGGTTCGCGCGATCATCGCGGCAATCCGTTACCAATTTCTCAAACACCGTTACAGGACAAAAAAGATTAAGACTAGCGCGTTCTCTCTTTTTCTCTATCGACAGTGATCGGCGGATGAGGCGGACGTGCGCGGCAGCCCCAACGAGCCCCACGATCATCATCATCGTCTGCGGATCCATGGAAATGAGTGCTACTACTGCTGTGATATCGTCGGGCAGCTGCGACCCCTGACCCGGAATCTATATCCCGGAGAGCCATGTCGTCGCGTCCGCGGTTCTGGACACGATCCGTGAGTATATATACATTCGCAAGTGTTGTAAGTTAGTCTGTCAGTACGCTCGCGCGCCTTACTTTCACGAAAAACAAGCGCCGCGCGTGATGTGTTGTGTGCGCCTTGTAGTACACAGCTGCGCGGACGCTTTTTCACGTCGAGGCATGTGAGAGTGTCGCGCGACTACAGAGTTTTTGTGCAGTTGTAACACCTGCGCGCGACTTTCAGGTGAAAATCGTTCTTGACATTCGACTGCTGGTGCTGCTGCTGCTGATGCTGGTCGAGCTAGCGCTCGGGGCGCGCGGCGGCACATGGATGTGAGTATGAGAATGTTTGTTTTTTACGCTATAATAATTGTGGTTGTCGTTAAAATATATCGCTCAAAAAGATTGTTAAAATAGTAGATAGTGGTACAGTTTTTTTTGTTAGATATAGGCGTTCGTGAGTTTAATATTCGTTTCAAGGATAGACGAATGATTAAAACTTTTATCATCGTATCGGATGATTGCATGAAATAAAATTTTAATTGAAAAATCAGCCAGAGAAATGCGGAGAAAGTTAGATAAATTATATTCTTTCAAAGTCTTCGGGAATTGCATGTCTTGCTGTACTTGTCTGTTTCTACTGCCATACATTTTTTTTGTGAATGCGTGTTTGAAATGTAGTCGTGGTTACGAAAACTGAACAGTCATTGGAATATTACATTTCTCCGTATTTCAAATAGCACATTATGCACTTTAATAGTTATTTACCATGTAGCAAGATTTAATATTCTATTCTATAGACGTTTTTCATTCATTACAAATATGATGATTTCAACTTTTTTGCAAAACATCTTGTACCTAAAAACAATTTTAGTAAAAAGCTACATATATGTATAATAATGTTATAAAAATCATTCAAAAAAGTTCGTTAAAGACAATCTCATTAAACAATCCCAAGCATCAACACATTATGATTTAAAAAAAATGTTAGCATTCGTAGAATGTTTAATTAAAATATAAATAATAACCCAAACCATGACCACATGTACGACCACACAGCCATTCAGGCCTACGAGGCATCTCGCTCATCGACCCGAGCTCCGGCAGCGGCTCGGGCTCGCCATCATCCCCTAGCCTACCCATCACGGACGTTCGCCAGATGGAAGCCCCGACGCTGTGTGGCTCCCTCAAAGGTCTATCCCAGGGTCAGGACAAGCTGTGCCAGCTGTCGCACGACCACATGCCGAGCGTAGCCCGCGGCGCCCGCGCCGGTATCCACGAGTGCCAGTACCAGTTCCGCCACCGCAGGTGGAACTGCTCCACCCTCGACGACGAGACCGTCTTCGGACCCGTACTCGACATCGGTGAGTACATAGTGTGTGTATGAGTGTGTGAGCGGGTTCGTGTAACTGTGAAACGTTATGTGGCGAGTGACCGGGGGGACGCCAAGTTGCGCAAAATTTTATGGCGTGAAGTGCAGAGTTGAAAGTGTCGTGGTTGCTGTTGGCTTTTTTTTTAATGGCCGTCTGGCGAGAGAGTGTGAGGTAACGCTTTTGAGAATTAAAGTGAATATAACTGTCGTGCGCGCACGAAGATTGATGGTATAGGTGCGCATTGAAGCATTTATGGTAAAAAGGAGATGTAAATGTAAAGTTTTCTCGTGAGAATATCTTGCGAGTGTGACATGGAACTGTAATTGACGTGCAACGATGTTCGATACACCCTTAATCTTATACTTGTAATAAAAAAAAGAACGCTGTATTTAGAGGAAAATAATGTCACCCATTAAAAAATTCGACACGCCACTTTCTTATTGCAAAATCCCGTATTACAATAATTAATCGGGACCCGCGAGCGAGCGATATATAATTGAGATCTTCAAAGCTCGTATATTAATGTTCGCGCGTCAGCGGTAATATACATGCACGGGCGCGTATTTAACCGAGCGATAAAAACCTGTCGTCGCGGCATAATTTAGCCGTAATCATAACGCGTTTAAAATTCCTCCTTAACCCTCGCGCACACGCTCGCCGGCGGGAGATACAAATTACACTCGATCGCGCGTACACGCGCGCGCGAAAATTATACAAGCCCTGTCGTCAATCTCCCGCGCTCAATAACACAATCGAAAATTCGCCTTTAAAAGGCAATATAATCCTCTGGGCTCGCGTCCGCGCGATAAATAAAACCGCATTAAACTCGCGGGCGTAAATTCTTCTCAGCGTTATGTCGCATCGAGCTGTATGTACACGAAAATCGCGAGTGCATGTATTTCCGGCACGCGTATAAATTAAGATCGCGAAAAATCCGATAAAAAGAGATCGGTGCTCGTTGCCGAAATAAATGTGATATAAATATAAGCCTTATAATGGAATTTGTTTTTTCTTCTTCCTTTTTTTCTGTCACAGCGAGCCGTGAGACGGCGTTCGTGCACGCGATAACGGCGGCCGGGGTCGTGTACTCGCTGGGCCGAGCCTGCAGGGACGGTCAGCTATCGTCGTGCGGCTGCTCCAGGAGCGGCAGGCCTAAGGACCTCAACAAGGAGTGGATCTGGGGCGGATGCGGGGACAACCTCGAGTACGGATACAAGTGAGTATAAGCGTATAATGGGGAATTTTTTACTTTTATGGCGGAATTTTTCATTCGGATGCGGAGAGGGGAACGACGTTTACGGTAATTCTGGGTACACGGGTGGGGCTCGCTCGCTGAATTTATTGGTAGTAATTATTGAGGTATCGCTATGCGAATTTTTATTGGAGGCGTAATTTTAAGGTGGGAATGGGAGAATGGGTGTTGTTGTTGCATTGGCGTCAGGGACCGGATCTTTGAACCAGCTTATTTATGCGAGATTGTTGCGAATTTCACTGGGATATAATTATTTGAGGTGTTCGAAGATTTATCGGATTCGAGTTTTATTCGTGTCATGTATAAGTGTGGTAATAATGAAAGCATTTTATATGTAGTGCTTAATAAAATGGAAAAATTATCGTTAATGAGATTTAAGTTATACTTGTTTGTTATTTGATATTAATGTATGAGAAAATATTTAAATTAATCATTGAAATAGTTGTTAGAATTGTTAAGAACTGTACGATCAATAAAAAAAAGTCTGACTAGACTAATTTATTCTACACTATTACAAATTAAAACGATTCTAACGCTTTCAATAATACTAGTCACTCAATCACTCATGAAAAATGCCATAAGTAGCATAAGTTTTTCGTAATTCTTTTTAAATAAATTTCTGAGATATGTGACTTTTAAATTTTAAATTTCTTTTAACAAATATTCGTATGATTACCAAGATATTTATAAAAAATTCAACATTCTTTCTCTAAAAACTGTTCATAGCTACAATGATTTGACTTTCTTTAGAAATATAGTTTTATATAAAGAGAACATGATATAAAGGTGATATGAAGCCCGCCTGTTACCGACAATTGCAAACCCGTTCTTTTTCTTTCAATTTTGAATTTTCAAAAAAAAAATAAAAATTTGACACGTTGTAGATTTAGTAAAGGACTACAACGTATCCAAAAAAATTTTTCTTAAAAGTTAAAATTGAATGAGAAAAATGAGTCCCTGTAATCGTCCGTAACGAGTAGACCGTGTATTACCTATAAAGATAAGATCCTAGCTCGTGAACAGCAATATACAATACGACATATAAATAACTTCGAACCGTTACAGTACAAATCAAACCTTTCGGCAAACTCTGTTCTACAGGTGCATTGCAATATAAAACCGAATGCCTGACTATCACTAATTGTGTGAACAGTACTATCTATAAGATTCTTGTCAAAAAGAATTTATTTCCATGTACATTGAGCATTAAGGCCATGTGAAACCTAAATTTCAATATTTTTTAAATCAACATTCAAACGTTTATTTGGAAAAAGACGAACG